>JAUCNO010000275.1:9978-30199 GCA_032353835.1 Enteromius viviparus | reverse complement strand
TCTGGAGTTTTTGGTTTAATTAAATATTTTGGCATTTAATCTGTCGTGTCCTCCGTCCTGTGCTCCTCTGAGGATTTCGCACCACACCGAAATCGTTACAGAACAAGACATCAACTAGAGGATGGCGTTCTACAGTGCGAACACGCACATCTTCGCGGACCCTGTACAGCCTCGGCGGATTCAGTTTGACGGGAAGTCGGATCGCAATTCGGCCAGGAACGCCGCCAAAATGACCTCGCCACATTGACCCACAGGACGTGGATCCGGTTTTGCTCCCGCGGCACGGATTGTCGTGTGGGGCTTCCTCGTTTCCATGGGCACCGCCCCCGATAACCTCACGGGAGGAAGCGAGTAGAATACAGGGGATTTTTGAGCTAGCGATGAAGATGGCGACCGAGGAGATGGACGCCACTTCTGCCACAGGTCCAGTCAGAGCCTGCCATGCTGTCGCTGCCACTGCCAGAGTCTGCCCCACTGCCGCTACTGCTGCCAGAGCCGGCCAAGCTATTACTGTCACTGCCAGAGCCTGTCATGCCGTCGCTGCCATTGCCAGAGTTTGTCTCACTGCCGCTGCCGCTACCAGAGCCGGCCCAGCTATTACTGTCACTGCCAGAGCCTTCCATGCCGTCACTGCCACTGCCAGAGTCTGCCGCTACCGCTGCCAGAGCTGGCCCAGCTATTGCTGTCACTGCCAGAGTCTGCCATGCCGTCGCTGCCATTGCCAGAGTCTGTCTCACTGCCGCTGCCGCTACCAGAGCCGGCCCAGCTAATGCTGTCACTGCCAGAGCCTGACCCATTGCCGCTGCCACTATCAGAGCCTATGGTGGAGGAGGACCTGCCATCATGGCCCTATCCACCAGAGCCAATGGTGGAGGAGGACCCGCTGTCGTGGCCCGAACCTCCTGAGTCTCCCGGGAATCCTGTGCGCCCTCCTGAGTCTTCCGCGCATCCAGTGCGCCCTCCAGAGTAATGTCACATTCTGTCTCTATCTTGTTCTGTCTCCCCCGCTGTCTTTGTCATTTTGGTTTTTCCCAATTTAGTTTGATTGGTTCACCTGTTGTTTATCACCTGCCTTCACTTTAGTCTTGATTTGTATGTATTTAAATAGCCCTGTCTTTTCGTTTGTATTCAGATCTTGTTAATGTAATGTATGTGCTGTCGTGTTCTCCTGTGTGTGTCTTTTGCTGCCTCGTCAGCCTGTTCTTTTGTTAGCTCTGGAGTTTTTGGTTTAATTAAATATTTTGGCATTTAATCTGTCGTGTCCTCCGTCCTGTGCTCCTCTGAGGATTTGTTTACACACTGCACCCCGCACCACACCGAAATCGTTACAGTACGTATAAACTATTAGAAAAAAACTAAATGTAAATTTTTTTTTTTCTGCACTAAAAAGACATGCTTTTGTTCTTGAAATTTAAACCTCCTCCATGCTGCACTTTTGAGGACTGATGAATTGAAACGTATACGTTTTTCACCCTGTGTCTGTCCTCCAGCTTACAAGGATTGAGAAGACGGTCTTTCTTTGTAAGAGATGCAGTGATGTGTGTAAAAATAATATGTTCTTTTTTGCTCTCTGTGCTGAATGTGCTGGTGGATTACATTGTATGCCTGAAATGTGGAAGCTAGATGACAGATTGATAACTGCATCACTGTTATAACAGGTTTTTATGAGAAAAAAAAATAACACAAAGCTCGGCAGGATAGAGCTGTTCAGTCATTATGCTAATTCACTCACCAGAAAGGCTAATTCTCCATGGGTTCCATCTAAATTTTCCAGTTTGTTTTTTAATGTAGGTTTTACCCTTTTAAATTACACTGAGACATTTAGCAGACACATTTTTCTATATTTACTCTCATTTTGCAGTCACAATCTTACTAATTACTAATATTACAAACTACAGTGCTATACAAGGTAAGGTATGACTTGTGGGTAACATTACTATAAGAGAATTTCATGTTTTGTACTATACTTTAAATTACATCAGTTTCTAAATAATGAGAATGAATTTTAAATCTTTTACATCACATTTAGTCCCTTTGCAGATGCATTTTACCACAAATTGCTATATATATCACTTCAAACACCAGAAGAATGTGAGTTTAATAGGTGTAAGCTTAGGCCTGTGGTTAACATGCTTAAAGGAATAACTCAGCCAAAAATGTGAAATAAATATTCACCCTCATTTCATTCCAAAACCATTTTCGGTACACATATTAAAATATTTCTGATAAAATCTTTTAAAATATAAAATTAAGATAAAATTAATTAAATAATGTGGTTCAACCTTAATCTTAAGAAATTAAGAGAATACTTTTAACAACTTTTTTCAACAATTCATCTCCTCTGCGTCATCCTGGTGCCATTTTGGAGAGTATTGTTAGGTGTATTAGGTGTACTGTACTGATTTATAACAAGCCAAAAAACACTGTTTGGAAAATGGATTCATGGTGCACTAGCCAAACATATAATGTACATTTTGAACACAAAAAAGTTACAAACAGCAGCTTTAAAAAACTAAACTCCAAAATTGAAAAACATTTTTAAAAATTTTTAAGTAACTTTGCATGTTTTATTTCAGGAACTTCTACTACATCACCATGCTGCGAGACCCTGTGTCACGTTACCTGAGTGAATGGAAGCACGTGCAGCGTGGTGCCACCTGGAAGACTTCCCTTCACATGTGTGACGGCCGGTCTCCCACACAGGACGAGCTGCCCACCTGCTATAACGGAGACGACTGGTCGGGGGTGACGCTGCACGAGTTCATGGATTGCCCTTCAAACCTGGCCAACAACCGGCAGGTGCGCATGCTGGCCGATCTCAGCCTGGTGGGCTGCTACAACCTCTCCACCATGAACGAGAGCGAGCGCAACCCCATTCTCTTAGCCAGCGCAAAGAGTAACCTCAAAAACATGGCCTTCTACGGGCTCACTGAGTTCCAGCGCAAGACGCAGTACCTGTTCGAGCGCACTTTCCGTCTGCAGTTCATTTCCGCCTTCACGCAGATCAACAGCACACGAGCCGCCAACGTGGAGCTGCGTGACGACATGCGCAGGAGTATTGAGCAACTGAATTTCCTGGATATGCAGTTGTACGAGTTCGCCAAGGAACTTTTTCTGCAGAGATACCAGTTCATCCGTCAGCGTGAGCGGCAGGAGGAGAGGTTGAAGAGGCGAGAAGAGAGACGCTGGCTCAGGGAGCGCAGAGTCAACCAGAACAAACAGCCCAGTGTGGAAAACCAACCTCAGGTCACCACAACTGAGGACTATGCCAGCCAAGTGGTTCATTGGTGATAGCTCTTGGAAACATGCACTAGGACACAGAGAACGTAACGGTTCACTTGAGGAAGGATCTTTCAATTAATCTTTCTGTCTTTCAATTAAGCACTCTTCAGTTTTTTTTTTTTTTTGGTCATGAAGCACTGCAAAAAATCATTGCCTTGAGCAGTATTTTTGACTTGATTTCTATGGGAAAAAAATAATAATTCAGTTACATAAGAAGTCAAATTAATTTTAGTTTTCAATTAATTTAGACTTATTTTTCTAACCTATGTTTTTAAATTTTAAACATTAAAAAATAGTTTTACTGCTTAAATCAGCACACACACACTCATGTTGGTTTTTGTGATTTATGGCGACTCTCCATATGCGTAATGGTTTTTATACTGTACAAACTGTATGTTCTATTGCCCTGCACCTACCCTACTCCTACTCCTACTAAAGCTACCCCTTATAGGAAACTATTTGCATTTTTAAATTATCCAAAAAACACCATTTATTATGTTTTTTTTAAGCTTTTCAGATTATGGGGACACTGAAAATGGCCTCATAATCACCTTCATATTGTAATACCTATGTCATACCCATGTCATTATTCAAATTTGTGTCCTCATAAACCACACAAACATGCACACACACACAAATAAAACATAAGTAAACTCTTATTTACAATAAAACAAAAAAATCTTTGGGTTGCTACTGTTTTTTTTTAATGTTTTTAAAAGATGTCATCAATCAGTGTTTTTTTTAAAACTATAGTAAAAGCAGTAGTTTTTTTTAAATAACATCAAAATATAAATGAACTGTTTTCTATTTAGATATATTCCTGTAAAACTTAAATATCAACAGCCATTACTTTTGTCTTGATCCTTCAGAAATCATATGCAGATCTGGTGCTCAAGAAACATTCCTATTATTGTCAATGTTGAAAACGATTGTGCTGCTTAATATTATGTAAACAGTTTTTGTTTTTTTTTTTACAAAAAAGGAACAGCATTTATTTGAAATAGACATTTTGAAACATTCAAAATATATTATAATAATATAATTATAATATTATTACTGTAAAACATGGCAAAAATGCTGCTTAGGAAAATTATTTATTTATTTATTTTTAAGATTTCTGCTGATTCCTTCGCGAAATCAAAGCAAATGCAATGCAGATATAAACTGAAAATGGAGGATCTGTGCTCATTCGTCAAGCCACCTCCAACACCTCTGTTAAGGATCAACAAACCCTACACCACAGAGTTATAGAGAGCCACAGCCCTGGAAATGTGAAGGGTGTACACTCAAGATGTGTTCTTGCATTCAATATCACTAGGCAGTGAATGGAGTAAAATGCTGACAAGTTTTTAATGCTCAGGCCTGTTGCCAGTAAAGATTCTCAGTAGACTCTTTCTCTCTCTCTCTCTTTAAAAGAAGCATCCTGCAGCATGGAGATAGCTTGTACTGAGAATCTCTAGTCTCTAGTAGTTTCTCAATGATATGTTGTAAAATTCAGGGTAAGCTGATTTTCCTTCACAACAAGAGCCTCATCTGTGTCACAATAGCAGAGAAATGTTACCGTTGCTAACAAAAACATAATATATAATGTTTCAAATGTTTTTCTTCATTTTTTTTTATTTATTGGAGTTTGAGTTGCACTAGATGATTTTTTTTTTTTAAATGAGTAAAATCCAATGCAAAACAAAACAGACAAAAACAAAACTCATACAGCGTAATTTAATAAGTTAAAAAACAATGCTTATGACTTGAGAGATTATGTATATAAAGAATGCAAAAAAAAAAGAAGAATTTAAAAATAGCAGTTGGAATGTGAAAACACTTCATGTATGTGCGCCCTCTAAAGGTGAACAAAAATTCACATCACAAAAAAAATAAAATAAAAACTGCACAGTTGTTCAAAGTGTAAATGCTGTCGCATTAGTTCACATTTGACCTACAATGGAGCAGAATAAAGACTTTAGGAATATTTGTACGCAGGATTAATCCAATACAAAATGCATTATGCAGCAAGAGAAGTATGTGTTTATTTCAGAAAGATTGAATGAATGGGTGAGTATTTTGTTTCTTCTCCAGTGCTGTTTCACACATTTCTGTAGTCCTTCCAGTTTAAAAGAAAACCTTTTTCTTGTCTTTGCTTTGTGGCACCTTTTAAAAACTAGATCCACAGATGCTGTGCAAATGAATAAAAGATACGAACCCAGCTGATGCAAATAGATTTTTCAATCCCTAAAAGCAAATAAACCATCTGTATTGCTCATTGTGGTTATGGAGAACATGGGAATTTAAATATCAAAGTTTTGAAATGCATTACCAGAAGTGTATGATTGCAGACCAAAAAAGACTAGAAGTTTACTGTTTTGTTTTGTTTTTGTACATGTTGTTTTATATGTTTTAACTTGAATCTGTGCTGCTAAATGTTTTTTTTCTAATTTGAGCCTTTTTTTGTGAGGCCTGAAGGCCTGAGGTTATGTACCAATGCAAGTTTGTATGTATCTGTATGTGTATGTGTGTGTGTGTGTGTGTGTGTGTGTTCTGAAATGAATATAAGTATTGCAATGTGTTTTAATTGCTTTGTTCACTTAAGTGCAATATGGTATTAAAAATAACCCCTTATCGGATATACAGATGTTAATAAGTCTGTACATTTCACTGTTTTGCCTTGTTTGATAAATATTACTTTTAATTTAGCCCTATACTTACATAAAGTAAAATAAATAAATACCACAGGGACACATTGATGATAAAAGTGATCCTCAAATATGTACAATTCTTAATTATATTGATCACAGGCAGAAACATTAAGCATGTGTTTATGCTGGATATTTCACGTTTTGATTAAATTTTAGTTCCGCTCAGAGGCAGGTGTGATATTTTGTAACGGAATTGTATTTTAACAGAAAGTGTGGTTTCCATAATATCATTTTTTTTGTGATTCAACCACTAGAGGGCAGACAAACTCCACCATTCTTTATACAGTGTTAAGAATACTGTGTGTGTGAACAACTTTTGCATTGCATTGAGTGCCATAAAACATGTTTATATCTTAACACAAACAACTGCCCTGTTCAGACTAATTGACTAATTTTAGAAGTATTTACCTTTTATAAAAGTTATACAACTTAGCAATTTTTTGCATGTTTAAAATAATGTCTGCTTACATGAGATAATGACTTCAAAAAACAAAACAAAATTTATTCTATACAATGGTGTTCCTTACTACTAACCAACCGAATCCTCACTTTACCTTGGTACTAATCATGGGTAATGAATACATTTCTGGATATGTCTAAATAGAGCTAGCTTAACTGAAAAACTGAAAACTATTATTAAAACACACCTTTATAAGAAGCTGTCGGAGTGACCTTCTAGAGAGAGGTCACCAAAAATCAACCTGCACTACAAAATTACATTCCACAACGACACATTTCCTGGGAATTTAGCAGAATGGAAAGATGTCATGTTATTAGACTATGACTGATTCATCCACTGGTTACCGAAAACCATTTCATGCCTGCAGTAACACTCTGATTGTGTCCTTAGTGACAGAAATTGTCCAGTTGTCAGAAATATAGCTTTTTCACTGAAAGGATGTCTTTGTTATTCGAGTTTTAGAGACAGAAAGAGAGAGAGAGAAAAAAGTAGAGTAAAAAAGACACCTGCATTCGTGTCAGGTTTTGGTGCAGATATTAAATTATTGTTTTGGTTACTGTGTGATAACAGGAAATAAAATGCCAACAACGGCAATAATGAACCTGCAATATTAGATGAAATTTGCCATTGTTATTTCTGTGAAATTAGATTTCCTTTAACCCTCACCATGAACAATAAAGCTGTTCAGTCACAACATCAATTTGCTAATTAGGCTATTTGCCATTGCTAAAGGAATATTTCTGTGGCTTTTGTAATGGTTAGAGACAATATTAAAGTCCAGATTTTATTGTGGAACATAACATAAAAAACTATTGTCTGCTTTATTGCTAAAATTGCGAAATACATACTACACCAAGGAAATGGGTTTGTGCTTGACTCTTATCTTGTTAGCAACTTACACTTGTTAGCAACTAAAAACACTGTTTTAAATTTCCTGTTGATATATTTTTATTTTTGTCATAAGTTAAAAAGTGAAGTGCAAGTGATCTTTTTTGTGAACTGACACGTGAGTAGGTTATGGATGAGTGTCCATTTGTGCAAATATAATATAATAGTTGAATGAACTCGAATGATATGATGAACTGAACAAACAACATTGGTAAAAGGGTATGCTTTGGTTATTTCCACACCTGTCGTTGTCTGTGCTCTGACATTGTGTACTGCTTTTGGTCTGGAAAATTAGAGGACTCCTACAAAATGAGCTCAGTTATGGTTTTGACAGTCCTCACAAACATTACAGTGGAGTAAAGAGCAATGTTCATTGTTGACTGCTGAAAACTGACTAAGCTAAACTAGTGTCAGGCCAATTATACCAATGCTTTATCATTGCAACGTAATAGACTAGCAAATGTTTACTGTAGTACTTCTGGAATTGAAATAGCTTGAGAATAAGAAGTCCCATAAATGAGAGGAAAAACTTTTTAAATGAACACAAAAGCATCTGACCTAAAACATATATTATTTTTGTACATTACATACATTTTTGTAACCTCATTTTTTTCTTGGACCTATATATATATATATATATATATACAGTATATATGTACTTTTTTTAGAATTTATATATAATTTTTTTATATTATTATAAAAGTGGATGCTGCACAGGGGGGTAGTGAAGAGACCCCCCCTCCACATGATTGTAAAGTGCTTTGGGTGTACAGCAATACGTAATAAATCGGTATATAAATAACTTATTCATTAATAGTTTTATAATTGTTTGACATTAATTAATTTAAATGTTTTTTTATAATGTTCATAATACAAAACAAACAGAATGCTATCTATTACCCACTATTTTACATTTTGTACAATCTGTAAAACTATATACATAGCTGTTCAAAGTTTGGGATCAGGAAGATTTTATTTTATCTTTTTAAATAAAGCCTTTTTTTCACGGCAAGGATGCATTAAATTGTTTGAAAGTGAATGTAAAGACATTTATAATGTTAGAAACATAATTACATTAATATTATTATAACATTTAGTTTTAAAATCAATTTTATTCTTTTGAACTTTCTATTCATAATGGAACCTATGCCTATATATGAAGTATAGTATGAAGCAGAATATCGGTCTTCAATACTGGTAATTAGATTAAATGCTTCCAAATAATAATAGCATAATAAAATTATAATTAAAACATCATGTGACTGGAATTTAGCGCTACCATAATGTGAATAAGTTACATTTGAAAATTGAAGTGCACAATATTTCTGTTTTACTGTATCAAATAAATGCAGCCTTTGTGAGCATAAGAGGCTTCAATAAAAAAAAAATCTTACCAATCCCAAATTTTTTTTAGTGCCTACATTATATATACAGTTTACACTTAATGTATCAGATCGTCATGAGGTCTTTGCTTGGAGACTGGATTACAAATATAGTGCTGCTTGTGCGCTCCTTCCTGTGCACAAAGCTCCAGACAGCCTGCTGAAACTTGTCTCCTGCCAATGTATACAGTGCTAGGTTGAAGAAGGTGTTGAGGCCAGCCAGGGGTCGTGACAATATGTAGACTGCGTGGATGCCTCTCCTCTGCATGCATGAGACGTCAGATCTACGCAGGCTGTCCACCCTCAGCAAACGCATAATATGGTATGGCAAGAAGCACAGCACAAACACCACCAGAATCAAAACGGACAGCATGCGAACTCGGGAACGACTCGGCCTATTTCTGGATATGCTGCTGCCCAGAGATCCTGCAATGTGAGTGTAACTCCAGCACACCACCAACAGCGGCAACACATATCCAAACACTGTGAGCATCCAACCGTACCACCACACCACCTTTGGATCATTACTGGCGAAGTCGAGGCATTTGGTGATGTTGTCCTTCTGCTGTACAGTAATCATCCCCATCATTGGGCCGATTTCCACCAACGAAATGCCCCAGACTGCCAGACAAGCCAAGATGGCCCATCTCTTCCTCCGGATCTCAACAGCTTTCAGTGGGTGCACCACTGCCACGTAACGGAAGATGCTCAGGCAGGTAAGGAAGAGGACACTGCCGTAGAGGTTGTAGTAGAAGCAGAAACGGATAAAACGGCACATTATTTCTCCCAGTGTCCAGTTTTTGGTCACGTAAAACTGGACCAGCACAGGTAAACTCAACGCATACAGCAGATCAGCTACTGCCAGGTTCACCATTATAATGCTGCTGCTCTTCCAAGGCCTGAGTTTTGCCAGGTAAACGATGATCACCAGGAAGTTTCCCACAAGTCCAACTAAAGAAATGATGCTGTACATCACTGGCAGATAATAAGACTTAATGAGGTCATCAATAGGATAACAGTCAGTCGAATTTGTTTCCACGTCCACCATTGCTTTCTCTTGCTTCTTGAGAATGAATACAGAGAAGTGACGATTACACTGAAAATATGTGTTTATCTTGTTAATGCCATGATAAAATAAAGCCTTATATCACAGTATTTTTGTATACAGAAAGTAAAATATAAACTTGAAGAAACACACTGTGCAGTTATCATGGTCCATTGATGGTCTAATCTAGTTTGATATGTCATGTTTTGGATAATTATAGCACTTTAAAAATGATTTCTGTTTATTGTTTATTAAGATTCATTCATTGATTGGTTTAGTGGCACTTTCTGCATCTTAATTTGAATGATATATTGTTCAGTGCTCAATATTTGCAATGTCAAAATACAAATAACACATCTCAAAAAGTCTAAAAGTATGATTAGTGAATGAATGTCAGAGAAAATACCAGGTAATGGCCATAAGTGGCCTGGTTTTCACAAAGGCACAAAAAAGTAACACATGTCAGTGAAAAATATGACCCTAATAAAAAAATATGAAGTAGCACTGTATAAGTAAGACTCTTTCTTTTACAATATTCATTCCAAAATAGAGATTCAGTCATGGTTGAAATATTAGCAGAAATTATAAAAAGACAAACCGTGGCTGTATTTGGTAAATATATATTTCTCATTGATACCACAGTAAACGCCCAAATATTTAACCATGATATTATGCTATTGTGTGCAAATAAATCAATGATACTGTATATGATGGCTCCCTTTTTTATTATTTTTTACATACACATTTCAGAAGGTTTTAACATAAGATATTACATTAATTTGAACTCACCAAGTATTGTTGATCCTTCACTTCCCCTCAGGATAGTTTTCAGTCTTTAGGTGTGAATGGATGTAGTGGTAATGTGGATCCACACAGTCATCACCAGATATTCAGAGACTTGTGATTGTCTTATCAAGTCTGTTTTTGTATCGTCTGCCTTCCCTCCCTAGGAAAATACACAAGTAAGGTGAGTCAGCTTCTTCATCACAGAAGTGAGCTTTATGCCTTGAGTTACTATTTAACATTTCCTGTAATTTCCTAATGCACTCACATTTCCTCAAACACTTAATGAGAAACTTGAGGTCTTTATAGCTCACGCAGTACACTGGGAGTGGAAGGCCTATGTGATTGAACATTTGACACTACAAAGGAAGTTTCTTAAAACTGTTTCGTGCCGACCCTCCTGCATGTCACTTCCTGTGACAAATATGTGAAATACTTGCTTGGAAAAATGAATTCATTCCGAATCAAAAATAATCAGTTTAGATGACAGTGTTTGTAAAACCTAGTAATAAAAGTCAGACACACATAAGCACATGTACTGTAAAAGCACCTATCTGGTTTATGTTTTATTGATTGAACCAGGAAGTTTTTGAGCACACCTTAAGGTATGAGGAAACAGGAGGCTAAAGAAATAGGCAGACGGTCTTAAAGTTTTTGTTTATTGTGTGTGAGATCAACATGCTCACCTAGCCGAAGGTTCTCCGGCAGAGTCTTTTCTCATTTGTATGGAGATGTTGAAAATCTGATTACTGATTATCAGTTTGTTGTTTATGTATGCCATAATATTCATTTCAAAAGTACAAATGTACACATTACTGTATGTGGGATGTTGATTGAAAAAGACTGCATATGAAAAGAAATATGTAGAAAATTTGCTTTACCGTAATAACTTACAGTAAACAATGTATTACAGTAATTACTAGATGTTACTGTGTACATAACCAGATCAAAATCAAATATACGTAATCAGCTTCATGACTGTACCAGAGCAATGGCAACTTGTTCAATAGAATGAGAAAAGTTTTATGATCTACACAAGAGACTAGATGATGTGGAGATTGAACAAGTAGTTCTGAGAATTTCATTTCTGGTCTGAGAAATGGACCAAAGCCCCTGAGAATAACTGTAAACTGACTTCCATCGAAGGTTCTGATCGGTGTGTGATACATTTTGACTCCTGGTGTTTCCACCTGGGTAATTGTGTGCTAACTGAGCTCAAGCTGTGCAGAACTGAGTGAACAATATTGAATGCTAGTGTTTTCTAAATGACCACATGGTGTAAGCAATGAAAAATGTAGGGATTTGTGTGTAGAGTTTTGCACTAATAGTTCACCAAATTTGACTCATGTGTCAAAGCAGAGAATAGTGTTTATAGTTCAGGAAAATGGGTGTGCTTTTAGAAAAATTGCGTTATGGTTTTAAAATTTTAGTTTAAAAGCTTGGTTATAGTGCTTTAGCAATCGAGAAAAACTGTAATACTACTGTTATGAAACAGAAACACAAGATCCAATTGCGAGTTAAATAGACAGTCTTTACTAGACAACTATAACTTCAGCAGCAACAGAGAAACTGAAGAGAAGCAGAACTGGCGGTCCAGAGTTTCCAGATCAGGCAGAGAATAATTTAGAGTCCTATAATATAGAGTCCAAGCGTCCAGGAGACACAGAGAGAGCAAGACAGTACATGAGAAACAATCTGATAATAACAGAGCACAGAAACACCAGCCAGATCTAGGCAAGCAGACTGCTCTGTTGAGCTCGTCATGTACCGGACAAATGTGACAAATGCAGGTGTTAATATCGGGGCTTGTTGTTTTGATTCCAGTTTGTTTTGTGATATGTTTCTGAAAACAAGATTATACATTTCAAGGGGTTTATCCCAAAGAATAACGTGTTGCACTTTAAGCCTCTTTTCCAATCACAATACTGATAGGGTGGAAAAAATGATACAAGAGAAGGGTCACAGAAATGTAGGAAATAAGATGCAGATTGATTTCTTGCTTAGTTTGAACCTTTATACTATAACCTGCATACTGACCCAGATTGCAATGAGAAGAGTGCAGCAGGAATTAAATCATTAAAGTGTAATAAAACAAGTACTCATGTTCAATCCACAAGGACACGGTCTCTCTTCTCATTCTAACCTTCATTTGTTTATGGATTAAAGTTTGAATGCAAAAGTTGATTTGTGTAAACTTTAAATGTGTAAATTTAACACATTAAATGTTATTAATTTAACATATTAATGCTGAAATGCTTCAGTCACTTAAAATTATTTCCTGTGTGATAAATAAAAAAAATGGTCTTCACCCTTAGGACAGTGAGAAGAGGAGGAGTTGTGAAATGGAATGGAAAGCTATAAAATACAGTGAGAAAGATTTTAAGGACAGTAGATGACAGAAACTGATGAACTGCAATGGCAAGTCTCTGTATCCTCTCTCTCTCTATATGCTACATATATGAAGAGTTCATTTGCAAAAACAGAAAACAGTTTTTTTTTTTTGTTTTTTTTTTACATTTTTAAAGCTATTGTTTTTACGGTTTTAGCTGTTTTGTAAATATATTCCACAGAGAGTTTTTAACAAAACGTTTTTTTGACTGGGCATTTCAATTAATCTTAATCAAGCTGCATCTTTTAAAAAAAAGGTTAAAAAATAACTTCAAAAAAACTGTTACCTGTTTTTGCAAGTAAACTCATATACTATAATTTGTAGTTTCTAATCATGTTCCACTTTTTTCTCAGATCAAATCAGGATCTATCAGCCTTCTGTTGATGACTCTCCTTGTTGGGAGTGGAAACGTCTTAACAATGGAGAGAGGTAATGTTTAATTCATACAAAAATGTATTTATATTGAACAATTTATATTGTTAAACAAAAAGCAAGTGATCATATAGTTTGCGCTCAGTTGGTGTACTAGTGTTTTTTAGATGTTGTTTTAATTTTATTTATTGGGTTAAATTCTGTATTTCTTGACATTTTTTAACATTCACTTAAAATAATTTTGGGGGTTGAGTATAATACACTTTTTAACATTTTCAACAAATTGTAATAAAAAATAAGCTATGACCACTATAAATTATATTTATTTTATAGCCGGCATATAGTGATTAAACCATGGCATTACATTTTTTTCTGGAAACCAAACGCACTGGAATTCATAAACATTTTCTCTATTTTAACCCAAAATACAAATAAATAATATCTAAATAATAGTAATATAAATAATAAGCATATTTAACAAAAAAAATTAATGCTGTCTCTTCATCACTCCCCAGAATAAAATACGATTGTAAAACGTAATCAGCGTAGTTATCAATGCACATGATTTGTAATTAATCACTAAAATTAATCACTAAATTAATCACTGCTGTCTACCATACAAGTACAAGATGTTCCTGAAACAACGTTCCAATCAACCAATCAGATTTGAAAGATAATTTTTCAGGAAATGTCTGTTTTAGGCTTATGATCAGGGTTGGGTGCTTCTACACCCTTGTTAATGAGCTATCATTTCCCACTGATTTTAGGCATACATTTTGGGTAGAGGTAGGTTTAGGGGTAAGGATTGGGATAAGTCAACATTTTAGGACAGTAATGTTGATCCAGGATCAAAGAGCGTCGCAACTCTGATTCTCAACGGCTCTGGTTTGGCTAAACGGCCCAAATATTTCTCTAAAGCATTTTTGAAAAATTGCATGCCCTGCCTTTAACAGAGTGATGAATCAAACGTTTATATTTTAAACAGGCAAGAATTAGGCTATAAAATTCTTAGAGCTCAAATATGGAACTCTGTCATTTAGGGCTATTTGCAGGACGTGCCAATGTCACTCAGTGTGCTATGCCTAAACCGTGTAACGTGTACGGCTTCACTGACTGGTACAAAGTGGGAAGTGTCTGTGTCAAATACTTCAGCAGTCCTCTTAACTTCAGTGCAGCTGAGGTAGGTTATTGTCAATGCGATGTGAAAATTTTTTTTTTTAAAGTTTAATGTGTAGTCATTAAATGTTGTTCTTATTCATGTCCAGTTCAACTGCAGGACCAAAGCCCCTGGTGCACACCTGGTGTCGGTGCATAGTCAAAAGCATAATGATTACTTGCTCTGCATTGTGAAAAAATTTAACCCAAGGAATCTGCGCTTCTGGCTTGGAGCTTTTGAATTGTTTAAGGTAAAAATATGTTTAAATAGGAAGAGCAAAGAGAAATGACTGATTTCATGTCTTTTCCTGTTTTTCTGTGACATGATGCCTTGTGTCCCCCCCTTCTTTCAAATATCCTTCTCATTCCCTCAGTCTGGTCAATTTCTTTGGCTTGATGGATCCTTCTGGGATTTCCAAATTTGGACAACTGGTGAACCCAACCACATGTACACTAACACAGAGGAATGTGTGGAGATGAACTGGAATCGTAAGAACTAATGACTATATAATGATATTATATATCATATATATATATATACATTTTAAGGTTTTGCACAATGATACTGTGAGGAAAGACACACTGCAGAAGGTATAATAATCTCTTTTTTTCACTGTCCCTCAATTTTAGAGGTTGGCAGATGGAACGATGCCTCTTGTTGTGTCAAGAAAAACTACATATGTGCCTTCAAAGCAAATGCCATCTTGAAACCAGGCTCTGAGGAGATGGAGTAGTTTTATCTGGCTGTCATTCCATAAACCTTTCTCAATAACATTTTTTTTCTGCATCATCAAAAAAAAACTTACAATAAAAATAAATAAAATATAAAACATTTTCAAAAAGCTAAAATGCTAATAAAGAATATTTGCAATCAAATATAAAAGTTTTTTTTTTTGTCTGATTATGACTGACTGTAATGACTACACTCTCAAAAATAGAGGTTCTATATGCTTGTTTTTGCAGTGATGCCTTGGAAGAACCATTTTTGGTTCCGAAAAGGTCCTTTATTTGAAGGACATAAAAATATAAAGAACCTTTTCTGCATTTCACTGGTTCCATGGATGCTCAAGGTTCTTCATAGAACAATGGATGCCAATAAATAAACCTTTATTTTTTAAGAATTTATAAAAGACCTGATTAATAACATTGAAAGTAGTGAGATTTTCTAGATCACTAAATATCATTAAAATCTCAAAATATTCAAAAACTATTTTCATTACAAAAAAAACATCTGCTTCAGATGACGTATAGAGGTGTATAGGTTAGTACATCTGATTTACAGAGCTTTGAAATAATGCCTGCTATCCACGAGCCATTCTTACCAAACTTAGAAGAGCCAGAATGTCATACTATAGGATGCTTTGAAGGTGAGTAAAATACAAATTTTCAAGAGTTCACGCTTTCCTTGTAATAATAATAATAATAATAAAGCAAATTTGGCGAGCTTTCTGGGGAGTGAGCCGGGAGAACGGCGAACCCGAACCCTAGTGGATGGAACCCTAGAGTGGGCAAGAGTTCGGCATTCGGCTCATTCACTGTCTGCCCCCAAAAAAGGCTATGGGAGGACAGCAGCCAAATTTGAGCACCCAAAAAATGCAATGAAAGAGGATGCTATGTGAAGCTTACTGCGTGACAGCTCTGAATCTGCTGTACCAACGTCCAATGTGCGCGACATCAGGGCGGGTGACGTCAGACCAGGAAGTATATAAGGCACATGGTGCCTGCCAGCGTCAGCTTTCTGCTGTTCAGAACGCGCTCTCTGTGCCTCTGATCAATATTGTTTGTCTGTGTGAGTGAAACTTAGTAAAAGGTCCTATTTCCCCTCCTTGAAGTGTAAAATAGTTGAAAAGATTTGAGTGATATAAAAAGAAAAATCCTCATCTTATACCTCTTTTTCCTCCACAAAACTGTTTAAAAATAAAAATGAGTTTGACAAGCAAGGGCAAAGGGCAATGAGTACTGAACACCCGGTGTTCACGTGGAGCTCACGGCTCCGAAATCGGCAAAGCAAACTTTTAAATAGGCGCTCTCTGTTTTAATAAACCGCAGACTTGTGTTTTAAACAACTACATTCTCGCCTGAAAGCTGAAATACTCTTAAAACAGCATTTCATGGCACAATAACAACAATACTTAAAATGTTTTGCTGTTTTCCCCTTCACCAATGCAGAGACTGGAGCCGCCTGGAGCCGGTGATTTAGACTATGGTTAGTGTAGCACAACCCTGGTTAATTTGTTGTTACCATGGTTTCATTTTGGTTTGAATTTTTGGGAGGGTTATTGTTATTTGCATTAAAACAATGTATTACAACATTTGTCTGCTAAATTATGTCCTTTATCATACAGTATTTTAAGTGAGGATAGTAATTTAGTTTACAGTAGATTTTATTAATCATCTGACTGCTATGACTGCTGAGATGCTAGCTGTTAAATTCTTAACTAAGTAAACAAACACAAAGCCTACAGCCTATTTACAGATGAAACTGACCTGAACTTGAAGTCCTGAACACACTGCCTCTCTGATCCACTCAATTATTCAGTGTCTTGCATTGATTACTTTGACAGAAACCTAGCTTTTGGCTGAATTGCGTTGCTAGAAAAGGCTAACCTATTCATGATTTATTATGGATCCACCAAAACTAAAGCCTGGATTGAAAATGTAAGTAGTAGAAATTACATATATTTGGGCAAAAATGTAAGGCGTAAAAGTAAAAAGTAGTAAAAAAAAGTAAAGTACAGGTACCAGAAAAATCTACAGTAACAAAGTATTTGTACTTTGTTATTTCCCACATCAGTACACACACACGCACAAATATTATGTGTACAAAAATGTTTATTATGGATGTGATTAATCGTGATTAATCATTTGACAGCACTAATCGTAATACATGTTGTATTAATTCATTAGTTGAATCCAAAGACATCAAAAGACACACACATGATAATAATACATGATATTTTTGCAAAATTGCATAATAATAAGGCCAGTGGAAAAGACTGATGATTAACTGTGTTTTATAGATAATCAGCAGTGGTGAATAAACAAGTGTATTACTTCAGTAGTAAAAACTAATATGTATACTGATGTATCAATGGAAAGTATTAAGAAAATTATTGTCATGTGAAAAAGGTTAGTTCCTTCTATGGATTATCCATAATGTCCCCCCATCTTTTGCACGCCAGTAAACTTCCAGTCTTTATAGTCGAGGTATCTTTTAATCTGAAGATGAGGTATAAAACAAGACACACCATAAATATAATGATAACATGAACAATGAAGTAGATTTGATGCAATACAGTCTTTCTTTGTTTGTGCTTTGCCTTGGGGTTTCATAGCCTAATGACTGCCGATGTGACTTAACTGACCTGTCGAATGCAGATGATAACTTATATGATCATGGACGTGATGGTGAATGCAGAGGAGGAGATGTAGAAAAGGGAATGTGACGTGGTGGAGATGCACCTTTCAGGATTACCGGGGGAATATTGTAGAATACGGCACTCGACATTTCTGTTTTTACTGGAAGAGAAAATGACAAATGAAAACAAATTGCTCACATTAAGTAAATTCCTTCCAACGCTCATCAGCATTCTTCTCACCTTTTTTATGGTTTTTGGGTGGTCTGTGGTGTCTCTTTTTGCTAAGACGAATGCGACCCTTGAGGGCAGAGTTGTCCAGCAATTGAGACGACTGAGAGAGAGAATTGTTCTTGTCATTTATTCCACATAATAAGTTCAAATAAAACAAACAAATAAATTGTCTCTTGTATATTAAAACAAAATTCCTGGTACTTTCACTACATAAAATGTACAAAAGTGTTCCCCACCTTGACAGCTGAAAAGTCCAGCGGAGCATCCGATACCTTTCTTTTCCTAAATGGAATGTCATTTTTGGGAATAATATACATGTCCACAGAGTCATAGATGTCATCTGATTTGTTTGACATATTAGCCCTTGGTTGTACTGGATTTTTTGTTAGCAGCGCCTTAGGTATAGCAAATATGTTTGGATCCCGTTCCACTTGTTTTACATCCAAGTCACAGTTCACTTTTGCTGCATTGTACTCTTGAGGATCACTAACATTGTTTTGATTGTCATTTATATCCCCTGACTGGTTCTGCTTTGGTGTTTTTCTATCCAGCTTTGGTGTCTTTATGTCTTCCTCTGGTGTTTTTATGTCCTCTGGCTGCTCCTGCTTTGGTGTCTTTCGGTCGTTCTTTGTTTGTATGTCCTCTGACTGCTCCCGATTTGGTGTCTTTATGTTCTCTGACTGGTCTTCCTTTGAGATCTTTATGTCCTGCTCTGGTGCCTTTATTTCCTCTGACTGCTCCTGCTTTGGTGTCTTTATGTCTTCCTCTGGTGTTTTTATGTCCTCTGACTGCTCCTGCTTTGGTGTCAGAAGAGGAACATCAAGTTGAATGGCCTTTTCTGGTAGCAGAACATCATTTGACTGATCACTAGTGTCTTTCTCGGCTGGACTTTCTTTGATGGGCAAGTATCTGAGCCATTCGTTGGATGTGAATATTTCTTCCATTAAGTTGATTGGTTCAAGATTGAGTCTGAAGTCTTTTAGGGTAAATCTTCTGCTCAGAAAGACAAGGAAAATTAGATTAATATAATAAGTCAACTCAACACAGGATTTGTTAGGTAATTTCATCCCTAAATCTATTTGTACATTCAAATAACAAACCTTTGTTATTTCCTCAAAGTATGATGCAGTGGTTTTAATTAACAATGCACCTAGTGTGCAACCCGAAATATCACCAGAGGCTATGCATATTTTCCCTGTTAATCTTTTGACAGATCATTGCCCTTCACGCTTTTCGTTTAGGAGCTGTTTTATGTGGAATAACATGCAACTTTAAAGGGCAGGAGAAACAGATATCTGTAACATTTTATTGGCCTTATTATACATTATACATTACTTAGTATTAATAACAAAAATTATGCACAATTACATGATAGAAACCAAACCCTAAGCCAAACCCTAATCCTATCCATAAAGTAACTACATTAATTATGATTACTCAGTACTTAAATGTATAATTACACTGAAACAAGAACACCTTAAAACCTTACACATGCAACGTGTTTGTATTTGTTCTGTCACTTCAAATGAAAGGAATGTCATAGAACTAGAAATAAGTCATTTATAAATAGACTGACTGGCAACGCTACAATCAAGGAAGTGTTGTAGATTGTATACAGATGTTTCTAGTTTTACTTGATCTTAGTGCTGCGTTAGACACTATAGATCATGACACTCTAATAGATCGACTACAAAATTGAGCAGGTATACAAGGGCAGGCCTCAAGATGGTTTAGATCATACCTGTCTGATTGCTACCACTTTGTTTATTTAAATGGGGAGCAGTTATCGCCAGTAAAGTATGGAGTGCCACAAGGATCTGTCCTAGGTCCTCTACTCTCTCCTCTACTATTTTCAATATACATGCTGCCCCTTCTAATATTATTAGAAAACACTGATTAATTTTCATTGTTATGCTGATGATACTAAACTATATATCTCAACAAGACCAGATTGTGTTTTAAGTGTTTTAAAAATGTTTGAAGGATTGGATGATGAATCATTTTCTGCTATTAAACTCAGACAAGACAGAGATATTACTTATTGGACCAAAAACCAATACACACAATCTTTTGACTTACAATTTACAACTAGATGGATATCCTGTAAAGTCTGGGTGTTATATTAGACAGCAACTTGTCTTTTGAAAGTCATATTTCTCATGTTACAAAAACAGCATTCTTC
>JAUCNO010000272.1:0-10561 GCA_032353835.1 Enteromius viviparus | reverse complement strand
AAAAAATATATTTGTCTGCACAACTGTTTCCAACATTGATAATTCTAGTAATAAATCAGCATATTAGAATGATTTCTGAAAGGATCATGTGACACTGAAGACTGGAGTAATTATGCTTTGTGTCACAGGAATAAATTACATTTTAAAATATATTCAAACAGAAAACACTTATTTTAAATTGAAATAATATTTCACAATATTACAGTTTATTCTGGATTTTTGATCTAATAAATGCAGCCTTGATGAGCAGAAGAAACATTTAAAAACCATTAAATATCTCACTGTTCTAAAACTTTTGAATGGTTGTGTGTGTGTGTGCGTGTGTGTGTGTGTATATATATATATATTTTTTTTTTTATTTATTTTTTTTTTTTTTGCATAAAACAAAACAAAGATGTGTCAATGGGTTTCAAAAAACATCTAAATTCAAAGACCAAACAAGACTTTTTTTTTGCCCCATTAGCAGATATTTTTAATTGTTTTAAGGACAAATTAACAAAATATTATTTATTATTATTATTATTTATGTTTGGTTTTTTTTACAGAAAACAAGATATAATATATTTACTTGCACTAACCTTGATTCATGATTTTTTTTTTATGTTTATACAAGAAAACAAGACGCACATAGTAAGTAAGAGAAAAAAATTTTGCAGAGATATTTATATTTTTTATTACAAGCACGAAGAGCATGCATTGCTTTTTAGACATTCTTGGACCTCTTTATTGACATCACTAGGCTTGATTTTGGCATTGCTCGGGACATTATAGCACACAACAGATGTCTTTGTTTGATCAAAGTTATTGCTAGTGAAAATTTAGTAATGTGTGATATTGATATGATCATGTGGCGTCTTTAAACTCTTAAACCATAACAAGACAAAAGTTCTCTCTTTAAATATAAAGATGCTAAAACAACAGATTAATGACTTACCCCAAATTTCACAAAAAGCTGACCTATCTCTTTAAGAGATGCTTGACATGTCCGATTTTCAGATCATTTATTCCCATTAAAATAATCTGCTATGTCTAAGATGCCGTTTATATGAAGAATAGAATTTACAAAGGAACAAAACATTTAATTATTATCAAAATGAGATCTGTCATGTTTTAGCACAATGAAAACGAACAATATTAGCTGTAAAACAACAGTGGCTATATGTGTAGAAGTGCTGAATGTATCTTGCTGCTCTGTTCTAGTCCTGATGACTCTCTCAGTTCTGCAGCAGTAACTTGACACACACACACACACACACACACTACAGCAATCCCCTGCCAGAGTCTAAAAATAGCTCGGAGACAATGCTCCATCACGCAGTTCTATCATAATCACTGCTCTTCTCGCGTGCTATAACACAAGCACGACTGTACGCGTGTTCATAGAAGACATGCGTGTTCTCTTCCTGGACGCTCTTCATCACTCTGCGTCTCTGTCAGAATCTGCTGCGTAATTCCTGACAGCTTCATCATCAGCACACAGACAGAAGCACGCTCACCTGCTGACTGTGGTCAGATTCTGTCCAGTGTCCGGTCTGCTGTCATCCGTCAGCGCTGGTCAGAAGCATTATAAGCGCTCGCTCTGATTGTGTCTGCGTCAGATCGCGCTGCGCTCAAGTTTGCGCTGCCTTCTTCTTCTGCAGACGCGCGAGGATCTGCGCAGACGACTGCAGCCGGAAATGCTCCAGGAATAGCAGCGACAGCTGTATAGTTATTAGTCTATTATTACTATTATTAATAATGGCTATTAATAATAATTATTGTTATTTGTTTATTTTTATTTTTTTAAACAAAATAATATTTAATTTTGATTAAATTATTTGACTTAAAATAAAATTATGATTTCAAATGATTAATAATAATATTATTGCTAATAATATTCTGAAGTTCATTGTAAAATTCTTTAAAGATATTTTAAACTCATAACCGAACTTTGTTTTAAAATCATTATTGTGATAATAATTGGAAATACTTGAAAAACTTTTTTTAATAAAAACTTGGTTTCAAATAATTTCAAATTGTTATTATTAATATTATTTTTATTCTATATAAGTATATACTATAACTCTTAAAAACATTTTCAATTTATGACCAATCTTTGTTTTCTAATTATTATCAGTATAATTACTACTATATTTTAAATAATTGTTGTGAAGTAAAGCAACATTTTGGTTTCAAATGATTATTAATTGTATTTATGTTTTATTATTATTATCATAAATATTCTGAAGTAGTTGTTTAATTATAAAACTCTTTTTTAATTACATTTATTTCCAAACTTTCTTTAAATTATTTTATTATCATTATTGTTGTAATGGTATTATTATAATTAGTTGTTAATATTTTGAAGTACTTGTTTAACAATAAAACTATTTATTTAAAATGTTCTGATTCAAAATTAAACATTGGTTTCAAATTATTAATACTTGTAACTATGTAGCATTATTATTGTTGTTGTATTTTCAAGTACTTCTGAAGTATAAGTAGGCCTGTTTGTTCATTATAAAATTCTTTATAAATAAAATAGGGAAATGTGAATAAAAGGATATTAATTCGCGAAGCTCAGACAGGCGCCTATGGCTCCTAATGCTGATCTGAATTCAGCTTTACTCGCTGAGATCCCGTGCATCGCTCAGACTGTGACATAAAGAACTGATCTTAGATCAGCTGACCAGGGGACCATTCCACACAGCACTTACAAGTATCTCCACACACACACAAACACAATACTATGATTGTAAAAAAATAAATGTGTTTGTTCGATGTGTTGGTTTAACTGAATAGTACTGTGGCACTTACCGTTGCCGAAATAATTGTCAGTCAGGCAAAAGCGGGGCAGCCATTCCAAAGGACCCCGCCCTTCCTTCAGATGCTACGACTGTCAGTGCTGTGTTTACACATCAATAATTCGCTTTTCTGATACTTTTATTCATTTCTACCGGTAAACATGCCTTTGTTCGAAGGCTTGGGTAGTGGAGGAGAGAAGACAGCCGTAGTCATTGATCTAGGAGCGGCCTATACGAAGTAAGTGAGCGTTAATGCGACGGTAACGGAGCTAAAACAGAACTAAAGTCGCGATATAACAAATGTTTTAGTCAAATGATAGCGTATAAGACCTGATTTATGCGTCCTGATACATCAGTTCTTCAGTAACTAATTTAATGGCTCTAACGAAACAGTATTAATGGATCACGATAGCGTGTAAATACCATGTTATTTGGACATTTAACGTTACCTTGCTAAGATAATGGTTAATTGGTACACATCACATACAGTAATTTAGTATTAGCCAAATAATGGAAGACTTTTTTGTAAATACCATCAAAGGTGGCTTAATCTCTCTCATTTCACGCTATACTTTATTTTGATCTATGTTTAAAAATATCGTATATTCTAAAGAGGTATATGCCTATAGAATTGTATGAGCATACATATATAGCAGCATACTGTATTATAATAAAAAATATATAAATAAATATATCTAATAACAATTTTTACATTTTAATGGTCCTATAAAGTCTTTATGCTGATGTTTATGGAGTAAACATAAAAAAAAAAAATCTTAAAAGGATTTGTTTTACTAATAGAAAAAAGTAATATTGTTATGACAGTATTAAGTGCTTAAATATATATCCTGAAATGTAATGTTATGTCATGTGATTAATATAATTATTTATGTATTTGTTTACAAAATAAGAGTTTGTGAAGCATGTTGTGGTGTTTGTACTGATGACAGATGATGGTCTGGTTTGTTGTGTTGTGTTTGTAATGTGTAGATGTGGTTTTGCTGGCGAGACTGGGCCGAGATTCATCATTCCCAGTGAAATTAAACAGGCCGGATCTCAGGAGGTCAGTCTGAGAACCACTATGGCAATGATCTCTGTTTCTAATCAAAATAATTTTCTTATTAAAATAACATTCACTGAATCATTCCCTTAATATTGGATAATATTGTGACCCTGAAGCACAAAACCAGTCATAAAGGTCAGGTTTTTTGTTTTATTATTCAATTTTTTTTTATAAATGGCATCATAAATAATCTAATATGGTTATTTAGGACTATTTTTTTCTATTTGAACATCTATTATCTGAGGATGCAATAAAACAAAAATCTAAATATTGAGAATATCCCATTTGAATTTGTCCAAATGAAGTTCTTAGCAATGCATATTACTAAACAACTATTAAGGTTTGACATATTTGCGTTAGGAAATGTACAAAATATTTTCATGGAAAGCATGACTGCTTTAAAACCTCAACCTGAAGCCTTATTGATTGAGTGTCTCTCACTCTTCTAGTCTGTGCGAGTCGTTCAGTACAACATCAACACAGAGGAGCTCTACAGCATTTTGAAGGAGTTCGTTCACCTGCTGTACTTCCGGTACCGTAGACGCTTTTTCGTGCTGTTTCACAGTGTTTGCTCATGGCAGCTGAACTCATGATTCTGTTCCTTCCTCCAGGCATCTGCTGGTGAATCCTCGAGACCGGCGCGTGGTGGTCATCGAGTCCATCCTTTGTCCTTCACACTTCAGAGAGACGCTCTCCAGAGTCTTCTTTAAGCACTTTGAGGTGACGTCTGGCCGAAAATAAAATGGTTGCTCCATTGTTTCAAATCAAAAAAACTGCATCGTTTATTATATGGTCATTCTCATCCAGTGCGAATGCAATGCAAAAATAATATTTACTAATAGAAGGTGTACTGTGAGCCATATTTCTAGCTGTTACCTAAATTCTCTTATGTAAATAACGTAAAGCAGCATAATAAGTATTACTTAAGATCGTGTCTTTCTGTTGCAGGTCCCATCGGTCTTGTTTGCTCCGAGTCATCTGATGTCTGTTATGACTCTGGGCATCCAGTCTGCTCTCGTCATGGACTGCGGATATACAGAGACGCTGGTGTTACCAGAATCCTTTCACAGCAAACAAACTCTTAAATTATTTGCCTTAAAGGAATAGTTCAGTTAAAAAAAGAAAATGTTCCCCCTCAGGCTTATCTGAGATCAGGATGAGTGTGTGTAAAGAAAAAACAACAACAATCTGGTCAGATGACTTTAACAGTACATTAGATCTATGAAGGTATTCCGATCCTGTCTGCGTGGGAAGCTCTACCGATGGGAGGAAAAGCCATTCATAAGTAAGTCCATGTGAAGCATCAGATAAAAACAGACGGTGTGTAAATCATAGTGCTTGTGTTCTCAGTGCTGTTGTTTCTCTGCAGGGAGCTGCACAGTCTTCTGAGTGAGCAATGCACACTAGACACCGACTCTGGCACCGGCCTCAGTCTGCCCGCCGTCATCAGTAAGACACGCGTCACACATTATTATATTTGTTCCATTCTAGCTCATATTGTCTGATACAGTGTGAATATGAAGGCAAAAACAAACCTTGAATTTGCTAATATTTGATGAAATTCCAATGCTTATGTAAATCAATGAGATTTTTATAACACATACGGACATAAAATGACATAAACATCTGCCGTCTCTATATCTCCAGTAATATGTGTCAGTATGATGACACTGAATTGATCTGAATATATAATGCATTGTTGATTGAGAGCTGAAGAAATAAAGGCTCCTCAGCAGATCTGAGATGTTTTGGAGGCTTGTGAGGATCATTGCTCCGCTGAGGAACAGGGAAAGTAAAGCTTCTGGAAACAAACGTTACTCAAAAGATCCTGAGGATCAGATTTGAGACGCACTGATTCTTCTAGAAAACGATTGATAGAGAATTAAATAAAGCTGAGCTGCTTCAGTCCAGAGTTCATCTGGAACTATGACTGCAGTTATTCTGACGCTTACTTGATCAAAAACACTTCAGATTTAGTCAAGATAAAGCCCTTTCAACTATCCATCAGATGACAGAAGACAGAGGAGGAGATTGATTGCAAAGTTTGATCACTTGGAGGCTTTTGAAATGTTAATATGATATATTGGTCATTGTTACAGGCTCTATTCCGGAGGACGTTGTGGAGGATATCAAAGGTATGTCATTCTTACTCATTCCTATAATAAGAGCTCACTCTTATTTTTTACTCATCTGTAAAATGACAAATGGGTTGCAAACACCGTTTCATGCTGATTTGAATAGCTAAGTGTGTGTGTTTGTGTGTAGTGCGGACTTGTTTCGTTAGTGACCTGCAGAGGGGCATGAAGATCCAGGAGGCCAAATTTAACATGGACGGATCTGCTGAGGTCAGATGAGATGCTTAAAAAGCTGCCAGTGGATTTATGCGTTTAATTTCTATAACTACCCTGAAACAGAAACATTGACAATAGGCATGTTATTTCTCGTAACCGACACTCGTCCTCCGATTATTAACCGACAACATTATTTTAAATTAGAATTTCATTTAATTAGAAAGGATAAGCGCCTGTGACCCGTTAAAAATGTTAATATCTGTTTTCTGTGGATTCATTGTACACGCTCAAAAACTAGCAAACAACAGAAGACGAAGATTCACATGGTCATATCTATTTATATCATACGCCTGCAGCACTTGGCCGACCAGAGAAAAAACATTATAAAGGATAAATAGGCCTATATGAGAGACATACAGCTGTTTTACCTAAATACTAAATCAAGTAAATAAAAAAAAGAAAGTTCTGTATGAACATGAGAATCAAGTCTGTATTTCTTACCAGTTTACCATAGCAACAGTGACCCAATTAATACCAAAGATGGCAACGTCCGTAAAAGTCTTATCACTTTCTGACATGACAATGTCAGTCCAATCGAGGCGTGAGTTCTTTCATCAAACCTTCATTAACCAACAGCAGCTTATAAATGTGTGGCTAATAAAATGCGACTTTTTTTTATGTAGGCTATGAGTGGCATATTGTAACAATGCAGCAAACCTTTTAAAATAATTAGGTAAAAGATTTTTACCGCTTAACTGATTGTATTAATCGTTCAAAATTCAAATGGGTTGGTTAAACTGTTAAACTGAACATCCCTAATTCACAATAATTGATATCAGTATATTAGAATGATTTCTGAAGGATCATGTGACAATAAAGACTGGAGTAATGATACTGAAAGTTCAGCTGCTCATCACAGAAATAAATTACAGTTTAACACACATTTCACATTTTTTTAATTGTAAAAATATATCATAAGTCATTTGTATATAAATGCAATATAAACATTTCATTGATTTTTTTTTTGTTAATTGTATGACTGCTATTGACGATGCCATTAATAAAATAAAAAATACAAATGAATTATTAAACACAACACTTACTGAAGCATAACCATTATCTTAAGGTAAGAAATAAACAGATTTCGTAAGGTTGTTTTTTTTCATATATATACTTCATTCAAATCAACCACAGGCCGATTTTATATGATTTAGAAATACTTATATAAATTTACCAGTAACATATTGAATATTAATCACATTACTGAGTGTGTAAACTAACTATGTGAGAATGTATGTGAAATAAGTAAATGTTCACGGTCACCCTGATTGGTCCATCAGAGACCTGCTCCTCCCCCAGATGTGGAATATCCACTGGATGGCCAGAAGATTCTACATATCAAGGGACCCATCAGGTACAAACCTGCAAACCAAACTTGATGATCTGCTGTTTTTCCTTAAACTCAAATATGGAATAAAAGTAATGATGCCATGTTGTCTTCATTGTCTCCACTCTCTTTCACAGACAAGGTTTGTTTATCAATCTGACATCATTCTGTGCTTCTTACTAAAACATGCTCTGCTGTTTTCTAGAGACTCTGTGGCCGAGATGTTGTTCGAGCAGGATAATGAGGAGAAATCCATTGCCACGCTGCTGCTGGACACTCTGGTGAAGGTATAGATTATGAGCCCTGCAAAGAGTAACCTGAGCGAATAAGAGCAGAAGATATATATGCATGTACTAATCAAAAGAAATATCTACGATTTGTTTAACTTTTTTTTTACGTGATTTAGAAGATCATTTGACCTGTACAATGAATTGTTGTCTGTTGCTACAAATATGGTTTGTTTGTAAAACCAAAATCATACATTTATTCATGATTTAATTGTTAATCTATATCAGAGGTAGGCCTGTCGGTCCTGTAGTGCCAATGTTCTGCAGAGTTTAGCTCCAACCCTGAAAAAAAAACCTCACCTGCCTGTATTCTTGAAGACCTTGATTAGCTTGTTTAGGTGCGTTTGATTAGGAGTGAAACTCTGCAGGACAATGGCACTCCAGGACCGACAGGCCTACCTCTGATCTATATAGTCACAAAGCAACGCTCTAGCAACACCACAAGCAACTGCATAGCAAATCTCATCTTTGCAGTTTTCCCAGAATTCACCTTGTTTGTTCCTTACCAGTGTCCCATCGACACCCGCAAGGTTCTGTCTGAGAACGTGGTGATAATCGGCGGTACGGCAATGCTGCCTGGTTTCCTGCACCGCCTCCTGTCAGAAATCCGCTCGCTTGTGGAGAAACCCAAGTACTGCAATTCTCTGGCCACCAAGAGCTTTCGGATCCACAGCCCTCCTGCCAAACCCAATTGCACCGCCTGGTTAGGAGGTGAGCAAAGAGAGGCATGGACTAGACTTCCAGACCCTAAATGCCCCGATATACTTCATATGGAGTTTTTTCATTCTTTGTTTGAGTGCAAAAAGAAGTTTGAAAAAGGCTGTGTGAAGATATAATGTTTCCAGACATTCTGACAGACCATGGACCAGTTTTAGCTCAAAGGTGTTTTAGGAGTTTAGGAGAATTTTCCAAAAAGTTTGCTTTGGTGAACTGTTTTAAACTGCCAAGAGGGACATCGTTTTGGCCTGATTTTCTTTAGAATTACACATCTGTTCGTTTTTTGATTTATATTTGAAGTATACTGGGGCCTTAAGAAAATATATAATGTGTTTTGTTGAAGTAACAGGAAGATTTCAAGATTTTTGGTGAACACAATTTCTGCTACTGAACTCAAGCTTGCTTTGTTTCCTCCCATGTAGGTGCTATATTTGGAGCATTGCAGGACATCTTAGGGAGTCGCTCGGTGTCCAGAGACTACTATAACCAGACGGGCCGTATCCCAGACTGGTGTTGTCTCAGCACCCCACTACCAGATTCAGTCTACGAGGCGGGAAAGACACCTCCGCCTCTCATGAAGAGGGCCTTCTCTACCGAGAAATGAACTGGACATTTCATGTGTATAAATATAACCTCTTCTAAGTCTGCTTATTCAATTTCACTTTTGTATGTTAACATCACAAACATGTTTTAAGTCCTGGACTACAATAGTCTAAAGTCTGTCATATTAGTCATCTATTCTTAATTTGAATAGTAGGTAAAACCCAAACCACTAGAAGTCAGTCCCCATCTGCATTGAAAGAGAGGAGAAATCTTTTCAGATGCACTCATTTATCCAGCCTGAATCATGTCAGTACTTATGTGGATGAGATGGAGATGTTACAGTGTTTTTTTGTTGTTGTTATTTAAATGTCTGACTTGTTCTATTGCAACATCGGAGACATTGTAGACAGCTTGTCCATAGTGCCAAGATATGACATCTCAACTGCATTTAACAATTTGAGAGTATGAAGCGCTGAACATTGAAAAGTCTGCTGTATTTATTAGGTTTGTGACAAAATAAACATTCCAAAAGTAGTGTTTGTTATAGGTAAAATCTTGTTACATTAATTATTTTTGGGGGGTGAACTGGTCCTGGAGAGCCACAGCCTTGCAGAGTTCAGTTCCAACCCTAATGCCGAGTTCAGACTGCACGATTTTAGCCCCGATTTTGACTCGTCAACAAATGCCCAAAATCACACCGCAGGCAAATGACAGAGTCGCGTGACAGTCACACTGTGTGAACTAACAAAGACGCGATCTGAGAGAATCGCCCACACCCTTGAGATATTTGGCATGCTAAATCAGCGATTCAAAATCATGCCATGTGAAAGGTGTTCTGCCTGAATAACATCGGCGATTACCTACAGCCAATGAGAGAGCAACATCCGGGGCAGCAGAACCTTGAGGGAAGAGTTACGAAAGTATAATTCTAATTATCCTCGTCCATAATCTTTTTCTCGTTGCAAATGAGCGCACATGCAATTTAATTGTAATAATAATCCAAGCCTCAAGTGAAAACTCATGTGACCTTGTGTTGTTTCATGTCACTTCTCGCATGTGTCTAGCAGTGAGACAAAGTTGTCTGCGATTCTAACAATTGTAAAGGCATGCAGTGTGAAACCACCTTTCGCCGTTCTATCATGCTGTGTGAACAGCAGCGACTGAATGATACCCTGGATAATCAATGCAGTCTGAACTCTGCATTATTAACTCTTTGAGGACTTGGGATTTGTCTCGAAACTTGCTTGTGTCTTGAAAGGAATGAGTTGGTTCCTTCTTTGGTGAAATCAGGGCTGGAACAAAAAAAATGGCAGGACTTTTACTCTTTGGCCCTGGATTGTCCGCCTCTGCTAGAAACTCAAAACACTGACACTGTTGTTCATTACTGATATTCTCCTTAATGTAGTCTTACCATGCTGTTATTATATTTAGCTTGAACTGACATTGTTTATTATTGCTGTTTTCCGTCATGTTCATTGTTTGTGTGTGTG
>JAUCNO010000271.1:0-22254 GCA_032353835.1 Enteromius viviparus | reverse complement strand
GTGTGTAGTTACAGACATATTACAGCTCTAAATACTATGTAGCAATCTTTACTTACACTGTGGTTACATACTAGATACACATCTAGTTACTATGTAAGTACACAGGTATTAGGGACACTTAATATAAAGTGGGACCCAATGGGGTCCTAGGGTCAACACAGATGTTTGCATCAGGGTTTATTCAATTGATATTTTTCTGAAAGCGTCATGTTGTTCCATCTATTAGCCATGAGAGGGAACTGTTGTCCCACACCGGAAAGATTCCCATTGTTATAACATGTCCTAAATGTTTTGTCAGGCCCCTTCTATGGACGTGAAGAACACATGGGTGTCAGAGATTCGCAAAGTCTTAACAAGCCAGCTAGAAGCCTGCCGAGGTATGTCTGAGCAAACCTCTTCCTTTACGTGAACTTAGTCTGCTAGTAAACGTATTACATACTACGCTGATTCAGCTATCACGTACAGCCAGAATTAATTGTGAATTCATAATGACAACCTGAAAAAAAAAATCATCTCCCTAAATAAATACAAATATTTACACAGCTCTTCTCACAGCTTGGAAAACCTAAAGAGAGAAGTGGGCTGTGATGTGGGCCTATGGGATGATATGATGTTATCTGAAGTTTTTAGTTTTCATGGTTGTTAGTAAAGGAACTGAAATCAACATCAAAGACCAAACAAATCCCGGAGGTGTTTTGTGTGCTGTGTGAAAATAGTATGCGAACACTGAATAACTTCTGTTTGACCTCTCTCTCGCTTTCTCGCTTTCTCTCTTTCTCTCACACACGTTGGCATAGAAGCAAGTCAACTTCATCAGAAGATTACAGAGAACATCTACCATGCTCCTATGAGGTATTTCATAGCCATTTCTATTTACATTTGCTACATCTAACTGGCCCTGACGTGGTGTTTAGTGGATGTACTGTAAAGCCAACTTCAACTTTTGTTTACAAGTGTTGAGTAACAATTGCACTTGAGTAATAGTAGTTCTTCACACTAATGTTTGAAACCCAGAAAGTTTTGATAAATAATTGTATATACTAAACAGCATATCGTTTTTCTCTAACACTGTAGTTTTATCTCCTCCTCGCTCCAAAAATGTCTCATTTCAATAGCTTCATTTTCACAACTGTCTGCATCTAATGAGAGTAAAAACAAATGATTCTTTCTTTGTACATGCAGACATATGAATATTTACTTATGGTGGATATAATAGTGTTTGTGAGTCACTCTTCTGATTAATGATGTACTAAGAACATGATGTGTCTTATTTATTTTTTTACAAACGGCAATATTGTTTTATGGAAATGAGGATAATCTGTGTGCTTGTTCTAATATGAAGCATATGATAGCAAATACTTATCAATACTGAACTATTCTTGTGTGTTTAAATGCAATCTGTGTTCTTGTCAAGCAAACATCAAACGTTTTGGGGTCTGTACAATTTTTTGATGGCGAAGCTGATAAGTATCTCTCAGCGTATTTTTTTCCCAATCACATGATTCTTCAGAAATCGCAACATTTCTTATCAGTGTTGAAATCTGTGCTGCATTATAATTTTTTTTTTCTGAAGATTCACTGAGAAACCGAAAGTTCAGAAGAGATGCGTTTATTTGTCTCAACTGCAGCTTTTGACAAATTGAATAGATTCCTGCTTTAAAAAACAAATTAAAAACAAAACCCAAACTTTTGGACAGGAGTGTATATATGCATATATATGTTTTTTTGTTTTGGTGAAATACTTTGACTGAAAATTGCTTGAGCTCTCTTTCTGTTTGGAGCCACTGTATGCATACATACACACATTTTTGTGACATTTGCATCTGTGTTTTTTTACCGGTTTGCTGACTTTGCTTTTTTTGACAGAAATATGCGGAAAACTGCTCTCCGGCAGTCTGACTCTTCCAGTCCCGAAACAGGCTACAGGCGTGGTGATGCAGGTCCAAATATGCGCCAGAAACGAGGTGAGAGTCATTATAAATCTCTCATAAAGCCTACTATTTTTCTAACCAACCAAACCAGCAGAAGAATTCACCCTTTCATAGCCTGCTACGGTCAACAGACACTGTTAGGTTCTCCATTTATCACAGAGTTGTCTGTTGTCCTCTCTCCTACTTACTTTTTAACCATTTAGTGCATTTTCCTTAATTAGGCCATTATCACTAATCTCTGCTGTAATGGTTGTAAAATTGCCAAAGGGTAATTGGTTACTGGTAAGCACTTCAAAGCTCTATCCCCCTTGGCAAGGTATTTTAAGTTAAAGCGCTGTTATAATGCTGAGCTTGTTATCGGTCGATCTGACCTGGACTACTCTTGTGGATGTGGTTTGGTCTAACTGTCGTGTCGGGTTGCAGATTCTGAGTGAGTAAAGGATTGTGACAGGTGTTTAATTCCCTTTCTGTCAGTCACTACGAGTTATGTTGTGACAACAGAAGAGGAAGCTGGAGCAGAAGTTGTTCTCTGTGGTGTCAATGACAACGATCAGCGGTTTCCCTGTCAAGCGAATCCCTTGGGTGTTTCAAAAAAGAGCAATTTCTGAACACAGTCGTTTCGCGTCTTTCTCAAGATGCCGTTTCGGCCACGTCCTCTTGGGTGCAGGCGTTACTTGTCTCCCATGATGGCCACGGAGCTTGTCTTCAATGACTGGGTCTCCAGCATGCTGAAGACGCCTTCACGGAGGGAGGATGTCCTCATTGCCAAGCCATACCCCTGGCAGCGCTGCGATCCCGCCTTGCTGTCCTTCGGGATGATCAGGAACCTTCTGCTGCCACCCGGCCTGACTGGCAGAGGACCGCCAACTGGCACTTTGGGGGATCTGAGGGTGACTCTGAGTGCCACTCTGCCGGTTCCAGCCCCATGAAGCACTCATCCCTCCCGCAGTAGCTGTCCTGTCAGGGTTTCTGGCGATTTGGTGGAAAGATCAGATGTTGCTCGCTGCATCGGGGGACAGGCTATCTCCAGCCTTCAGTGCTGCGGCTACTGCTGAATCTGGTCTGGAGCTGATGGCCATGCTTGCCCAGGCCACCTTGAGCATCGGGGTGGCCTGGGAGCAGCCCGGAGCATCGCAGCTGGACAATTAGTTCCTGGTTGCTGACATTTCGTGTTTCATTCCGGGTCGTGGATGGCCCCCAGGTGTAGGGAGTCCCTTTGAGCAGCTGGAGTCAGTCGAGCTGAAGTTCCTGTCTGCTAAGACAGTGCTAACGTCCATCAAGAGGGACTTGGGACCTACAGGCATTTTCAGTGAGTGAAGAGTGCCTTGTGTTCGGGCCGGCCTACTCTTACGTTGTCCTGAGACCCCGGCCTTAATATATGCCCAAGGTTCCCACCATGCCATTTCGCGATCAGGTGGTGAACCTGCAAGCACTGCCCCCGTAAGAGGAATATCCAGCCTTGGCATTGCTGTGTTGCATAAGAGCCTTACACATACACATGGACTGCACCCAGAGGTTAGTCTGCCACAGAGGTCAGCAAAAAGAGAATGCTGTCTCCAAGGAGAGGTTGGCCCACTGGATTGTGGATACTATCACCTAGCCTTAACAGGCCTAGGGGTGAGAGCCCACTTTACTAGAAGCGTGGCCTTCTCCTTTGCGTTGGCCCGCTGATCTACAAATGTTTGCCAGAGATGCGCCGTGGGCCAACGCAAAGGAGGAGGGTGATACTACAATTTTCACTTTGAGCCAGTTTCTTCTTGTAATTGGCGGGAAAAAGTGTGTATCCTCCATGGTAAGGTTTCCCTTGGTAAACCCGTGTCTTCCCTTGACAGAGAACTCTCAGAACTTTTCTGCATTTTCTCATAAGCAGAGAGATTTGAAAAGTGTAATTTTTTTGATTTTTTTAAAATGTAAAAATTTTTTAAAAATTAGTTTTTTAAGCTCACAGTACTGCATTTATTCGATTGAAATGCATGACATATTATATTGTCAAATATCATTACAATTTAAAATAACTGTTTTCTATTTGAATACATAAAATGTTTATTTCTGTGATGACAAAGCTGGATTTTCAGTGTCATTACTCGAGTCTTCACTATCATAGGATGTATTTTTTAAAATCATTCTAATATATTTGCTGATCAAGACGTGTATTATTATGTTCCTATTTTTTTCAAGCAAATAGTTGTGCCGTTTAATATTTTGGCAGAAACTATGATCATTTTTGTAGGATACTTTAATTAATAGAAATCGTTTAATCAAACCTGACATATTTTTAAAAATGTCAAATATGTGTTTTCTGCTGTGTGTTTGTCTACAGTATGACATTCACATCAAGAATCTTGGATTTCACACACAATATCACCGGAAGGGGTTAATACAACGAAAACAGGGCCGGTCTGTCACAGACAAAATGATTTTTTCTCATGGCAGATCTTTTTCCCAGCTGGTCACCTCACCCTCCACCATTTTCTACCTGCCGCTTTAACCACAGCCCTGTCCTCCTCTCCTCTTCTAGCTGACGCTTCTGCCAGCCTCGGCTCGGAGCGATCTGCTCTCGCTAGAAAGCGCTTCACCTTACAGGGCCTGTCAAACCGCAGGTCTCTCCCCGCAGGTAACGGCACAGCATCATGACTTGTCTCTGTTCGGACTCATCCATCATCTCATCCTGGTGTGCACCTGTTGCTAAAATTCATTGTCATCACTCTGTCAGTCATCTCCGGGATCACTTAAGCCTTTTTTCCGATATGAGTGACATCTGAAAGAAACTTGGGACCCCAAAGAGCTTTGTTTTTCGAGTAGAAAATTCATAGGTGCCATTGACTTAAGGCCGAAGTGAGGTGAACAAACGTGTTTCAGTGTTTTAGCATCCATCTATCCATCCATCCGTCTGCCTGTCTGTCAGTCTATGTGTCTTTCTTCATTAGATGACTTGCTTTTATTACTTTATTTTGGTAGACAGTGAAGCAGAGCGAGAGCGAGTCAGGAAAATGACGTGACATTTGAACTCTACCTCCCATATGTGCGCTGTTGCTAAACCTAGCTAACTGTAGTCTACATCAAAGAGGTTTTCACATGCAATCTTCTATCTCTCATTTCACCACTTCATCCTGTTTTCGTATTAACCAGACTAACTGCTAACCCACCCCTGCCTTTCACTTCAGAACCTGCGCCCAAGGAAACAGAGGTCACACGTCGCTTTTCTTTAGCCTCGACTGTCGGCTCTGCGTCGCGCAATAAAGGTACAAAAACTGCATGTGCTTTTAATTCGGAGCAGAATTGCTTCTTTAATATTTTAGAAGACATAAAACCCCTGCAAGTGACACAACAAAGTAAAGCGCTCCCATTATAATATCAGCACACAATGTTCGCATATTGTAGTTTGCTTGCTGTTTTTTAGCAAATCTCTGATGGAACCTGTGGTCAATAAGGTAATAAATTATTCGATACCAATTCTGGTGACAATTCTGTCAAATGTTAAGACAGACAGCATGCACAAACACACACAACACAATGCAAAACTTCACATTTGAGCAGTCTATAGCAAATACTTAAACTATTAACAAAACATACTTACAGTCAATGATTCAGAAGCGGCAGATTATCAGCAGAGTCCCTTTTTTCCAGAAATGACCTTTGCACATCCAGCTATTGTCGTAAGTTTGTACTCTCCTAGGTCATCCATAAAATGTCTCACAAATCTGTAGTAAATGATTCCTAACTGCATCTATATTTGAAAGGTCAAATAAAGTGCTTTTGCATAGAAAAACTCAGTGTCTCCTTAACACGACTGCTCCAGCACTACTGCGTTACTGTAACCACGTATCTTTCTCTGCTTGAACATTTTGGCAGCATTACGCACGTATTTCCATGTCGTGATGGAAAAATGTGGGGGCATGTTTAAATGAGGTGTTGCAAGCATTCAAAATGGCCGCCTGTCACTTCATATGTAGTCGTTGTTCAACTCTATTGAAACTACCATTACTGAATGTCCTGCTCCACAGGAGGGTGTCTGGGCCTGCCCTAAAAGTCCTGTAGTCCACATTGAACCTCTGCCTTTTACAAAGACGGGCATTGATAAATTTTTTCATATTTTACTATATGAACCTTTGACATCCCAAGCTTCTTCATTAAAGCTCATATGAAATCAAACTGTGCACTTCACAGCAAATGAATCCCCTAAAAACATGAAGGGACAGCTGCATTGAATAATAAATACTGACTTGATAAGCTGACATTTGGGATGTGGCGTGACATTTAGCAGTGTAGCCCCGCTGCACAGCTCTGGGAATGTAAATGAGGATTTAGATGCACATGAGCCTTTTGTTTCTTGCGGCCCCATTATTCTCTTTTATTGTAATGAATCTGCAGGGGAATAATGAAAGATTATTGTGATAATTAATCTTGGCTGGATAGGTTGAGAGAGTTTGATAGATGAGCTGGACTTCTTTGCTAAAGGAAATGCGTGTTTGTGCTTAGTTCCTCTCTCGTCTAGCCTTAAGAGCAAGAGGCATCAGATCAAGAGCGACCCTACACCGTTTGGCTATGAAGGTACCATGTGGACAGCACGGCATGCTGCATGTTGATTATAGTTCTTGTAAGATGCTTGTGGGTTTGTTTTTATTAATTTATTGATTGCAATAAGTGGCCCGATGGTTTTTATACAGAGTTTGCAAGGATGGATTGTAGGGTACAGTGCAAATTTGTGATCTTACAAAATTTGTTTGTATTAATATAGAATGAATTGTTATAATTATATATATATATATATTATTAATAAATAAATAAAATATCAGACTAATAATTATGAATAATTCAATATGTACACATATTACATTTTTTTGTTTTGTTTTGTTTTATCAGAATATTAACTGGATATTTTTTATTTTTGCATCCATTAGCAGAGCTCAATTATAAATAAATTAATAATGTAATATTTATTTTGCAAGTGCTTATACTTTTATTGTTATTGTTAAATAAAAATATAAATACTACTTTTTCTTGTTTATATACAAATATAATATCTCAAATATATTTTTAAATATGCTTCTTTCTTTTTACAAAATGTTTACATGCATTAGTTTAGCTAGTATTTATCATTTGTATTATTATTGTTAGGGTTATTAATATATTGTAGTATATTATTTAAAAATATTTTGTGTAAATACTTTTTTATTTTTTTATCAGTGTTGATGCAAAAACATTTAAATATATTAAAAAAAAAATTTTAACGGTTTTCTTTAAATTTAAACCATCAGGTTACCATATTTCAGTTGATGCTTGTTTTGTGTATCTGTTCTGATTTGGAAATGTGTTTGAGCATTGTGGAGGTGGTTTTCAGCTCATCTTAGTCGCGTAAGCGTCTATCTTCCTCCAAATCTATTGTGTTTCTTTCTCCTCTGCCTTCTGAATTTGAGCTGTGCCTTGTTTTATCATGCTCTCTCTTGTTCAGATAAGGCTGTGCAGGTTTCTATTGGTGTGAGAGACTGTGGTTATTTTCTGGCGGTTGACTGTTACTGATTCATGCATGTTAATGTGAGGTTCCATTTCACCTGCAATGCTGCCATTAAAGAAGTCATGTTTGATAAGACAGTGAATTTCCTGACAGAAACTGCGCGAGGTGCACTTCCTGCTGAGAGCAAAAGTAAAGGTACTGCCGGTACCAAGCCCGCTGTGCCAAGGTCTGCGTCTCAACCAGGTAATCATGTGAAAAGAGGCAGTGATATGCCAATCATATTGGGTTCTCCTGGGTTGTTTTTGTCTATTTTCATTCCTCATTTGATGTCTGATGGTGACAGAATCCGTCTGAGTTATTTTCATTGAGTGCTTCAACGTCTTGTCTTCTTTTCACAGAAGATTTTTCTGGCAAACTCGAGCACTAGACTATTCCCTGAGCATCGTCTCTCATAAGATTTTTACTCAATGATGTTAACTCATGTGTACTGTTTTCCAGGATGGAGTCAAAGGCGTCTGCCATCAATGGACGCGGAGGATTTTGAGACCATTCCATCAAGTGCTGAAGAACTCTCCATTTCCTCAGATGGAGAGGATGAAGGACAGAACAAAAACGTATGTGTTTGGGTCTACAACTTCTTTATACACATATTTCACATATCCACATATTTCATTCATTCCCTTCAACCCTTTCAAATTTGTATGGACGGGGGAGCACTCTCATGTCCTCCCAAACTGACCGACTTCTGTGGAATGCTAAATAATAACAATAAAAATAATTATTTAATTATTTATATCTTTATTTTTATTTGTACGTTTTTTTTTTGTTTTGTTTTTTTGCGAGAATACAGATAGTTAAATTATACTGTTCTAACAGTTTGTAAAGATATTTTTAAAAAATGTCCATCATTTGGACCTATTTTTACAAAAAAAAAATATAGATATTTTTTACATTTACTATTATTTTACATTTATTATTTTAATTGTAAAAGTACAATTATTATTTTTTTTTCTCCCGAAAATGTTAAGAATACTAATATTTTGACATTAATAAACCATTTAGAAAAAACAAATACTGTATAATATTAATTTTTATAAAATTGTACATTTAATATATATATATATATATATAATTATTTTTAAAATGTATTATTATTTTCTTTCTTTTTTTTTCCCAAGAAAACAAATATCCATACAAAAAAAGAAAAGAAAAGAACAACAAGATTGAATACGTAATAACACAATTTTCACTTTTGGTTAAAATGTTCCTTTCAGGTAAAAAATTTACAAACAAATTTGTACCGATTTGTAATGGGAGCTTAGATAAAAGATGGCGTCTAGCAATGTTTCACAATTAACAGAGAAAGGAGGTCAGATTACCTTAGTCTTTTAAACACCCAGAGGAGTTTCTTTGTTTAATTCTTCTGCTTGATGCATGAGGAGAGAACATTTTCTTCAGTAAAGAGGCTTAATGACAACTACGAAGCACAAAGTCAGTCAGAACCTATTTAACAGCAGCCAGAGGGACCTAAATGTCACATACACGGGTCTTACCGCCAGAGGGCGTCCTTGAATAAACAAGATTTCTATTGACCAAACACACACACACACACATCCCTGATTGTATCTAAATTTCCTACCAATTTCTTCCCAGTTCCAAGTAAAGCCAAAAAAAGTGCCATGAACCTGTAATAAATCGTGCTCTTCTTTCTTTTTCCTAAGGGAGATAATAATCGCTATCAGGTGCAGCTGACGTACGAGTCAGGTACCGCTCAGGAACTTTCCGTCGAAGCAGGAGATTTAGTACAGTTCCTAGAAGAGTCAGAGAACGGCCTCTGGTGAGTGATGAGTACAGTCCCCATCCATATACTGTATATTCAGAGGCCTTCACTAAAGACCTGACCTGAAACCCTCTTTCTTTTGAGACATCCGTTATTGCTTTAAAACCCCACAGTTTTTAAATAGGAGTTTGATTAAAACATGATTAGAATAATTTATTTGTTTTATTTGTTTTTAAACCAATTCATTCTCTAAAAAGGCGGTTTATTGGACAGCTTAGAATTTTTAAATATATAAAAAATACACACATTCACCTCTTTTATAAAAAGCCTGTTTTTAATTTCTGTATTACATTTAATTTTTGCCAGGGTGATACAGCTGTCCTGATGTCATTCTGAAGAACAAAAGGCATATTAAAATAACAATTTTCTTGATTTTAATATTCATTTTTTTTATCATGAAGAAAACCTCATTAAGTAGTTGGGCATAAGTATGTATTATTCCCCAGGAACTAAATTTTTACCAAAACAGCTTCACTGCTTAAAATATGGAAAAGTTGTGCAAGTGAAGACTGTTTTTTTGTGGGATTGCTAAAGTTTTGTGAGAAAGCATAAAAATTCTGCAAGTGAAGCAAAATGTTTTTTAGGGAACTCAAAACTTTTGTAACCAAATGTGAAGGTTTTGCCAAAAAAAAATGCTAAAGTTTTTCAAGCTAATACAATGATTTTTTTTCTGGGAATATGAATATTTTGCAAGTTAATACAATTGCATAGAATTAGAAATATAATTTCTCCCATTACCATGTCCCTCTAGGTGCTCCTTAACAAGTGAATAAGACTTGCTAGACCTGTAACTATGATGGTCTATGGTGCACAACACATAATTTACAGACTCAAGTCAATGGAATTAAGCCACAGAACAGCAGAAATGCTCCTGACCACAAGAGGGCAGTGTAGAACTTTTATATTTAGTCCTTTTGCAAACGCTATTAAAAAAAGGTTTAGTTTGCCCATTGCATCAGATATATTATCCTCCAATTCTACAGCGTCTCTTTTTGTGGCCCACTTCATTTCTTCCTTTTTCTTTAGTATGTGTTTTGGTTGACCACATGTAACAGGTCTATCGTACAATTCCAAGAATTCAGCCAATCACGCTGAACCCTTGTTGAGCTCCTGGTTCTCTAGCACACAGCTGTGAGTTCATGGTGCCGTTGAAGGTGAACATTGTCTCTCATGTTCTAGGCTAGTCAAGAACCTTAGAACTCAGAAGACAGGACTGGTGCCGCCCACTGTCCTGCAGTCCACAGCAGAGGGAGTAGACCTTTACAGTAACTCCGGTACCGCACACCAATCCCAGAATGAGTAGCAGAAGGGCATGACTGACATCCTCACTCTGGACTGATGGTCACCATAAAAATGAATTCACGGCTATCGCACACATACACTGTTAGCTGCTGTACATCTGCATTAGATGATGATGCACTTTGACCTGTGATGTCACTCAGTCCCTTCTCACTCAAACACATACTGTACCTCACATGTGAATGCACACAAGACACCCTCATGAGACAAGCCGGCTGTAGTTTGAGATCTAGGTCAGCAGACGGCGAGACTGACAGAGGCACCTGTTCGCGCAATCAGCTTCTTTTTTTTTTTAAGAGGTGTGCATGACATCACCTCCACAGGCATGCACTTCATTCCATTCATACTTGGCCTGCTCACAATACCACTTTTGGTCTTGTTTTTCTTGTTTTCTACATTAACAAGGTGCTGTGTATTCCTTTAAAGCTTTGACTGAGAGCAGAGGCATCTCCGGACTCAACTATAAGGATTTTTGCCTAGAGGGAATTTTACGTATACGACAGGCATGCATACATGCATACAAAATATTATCACAATAAAAAATAGTTTTTTTTTTACTTATTATTTTACAAAATGTAATTTATTCCTGCAGAGTTTTATTTTTCATTATCAGTTTTAATTCTTAGGTATCACATGATTCTTCAGAAATCATGCTAATAATGTTGAAAACAGTTGAAATATATTAGAATTTTATAATACTATTTATAATAATATAAATTTTAATGCATCCTTGTAAAAGAAAAAATATGCTAATATTAAAGCATGCATACATATATTTTGTAATAATGTGTGCGTTTCTATATATATATATATATATATATTAATAAAGTAAACATATCTAGCCTTATGCTCTCTCTATATATATATATATTTAGACACACACACACACACACACATGTTAGGGGAAATATGTTTACTTTGTGAATATATTACATTGCATTATATTTTTAATCAGAATAAAAAGTTCTCAGAACCCCCACACTCATATAATTATATATAATTGTTGTATTATTCCATATATAATTCCTGTGATTTTGCCATTACTTTTTAGTATCATATTTCATATTTAGAAAAAATGATGCACTATAAATAAATATACTTTTAGGTTTTCTTTACGAAAATATCTTTCATGCTTCACTCCTAACATTTCATCCTTATTGTTGAGCACTGCAGCTGTTTGGAGCTGAATATACTGTTGTGTTTGTATGCTTTTCATGTTGCGCTTCACGCTTCTCCACCTGTGCTTACTGGCAGAAACAAAACACCCTCATTTAAAAAGACGTAAAGTACAGGAATAAACTCTGAAGGTTTGCGTCTGTCTCATTTCTGTTTTCTTGTTTGTACGGATCTTGTCCTTGCTGTGATTGAGGGCTGTTGCAAGGTCTGGTTTTGTTTTGCCACCCGTTTCCACTTGCTCTTGATGGGGAAAGGAAAAAAAAAAAAACCCTGTATATTACATCACTCACCTTTCTTATTCTCTGCCTTTTAGATATTTTCAGTGACCTCTGCAGCGCTGCACTCACCGACACAGAAGAGGCAGACGACAGCACCGGGTCTCGTCCCGCTCAGGACCGCACATTTGCACGCTGAACCTGCCATGATGTGTCCTCGTTTTCTGTAGCGCCCTGCTTATACACCATACTCCACAACAGCTCCATACCTTTTGTAAAACTTCACAGACATCTGCTCCACCGAAGGAATAGGAGACGGATCAGAATGAATTCCTGTCATTTCTGGCCTTCTCCTGCGCTGACATAACATTGACAACATTCTGTAGTCGTGAGTCAGAAATTCAGCATGCAGCCTTCGTTCTTTGACTCTGCTGTGCCTTAGCAGCAAACGCAGGGGCATTTGAAATGAAATATCCCGATCTCTATGAACGCCAGACGCTGATATCTGCACCAAGGCTGCCGTTTCAAAACACTGAGAAGAAGAGACCCTAGACTTTTCCGTCCTGCTGAAAATTTCACTGAAATGCTATAGTGCTGTATATCAGGATGGTTCACCCAGAAATAATCATTTACTGACTCTCGTGTTATTCCAAACGTTTATGAATTTCCTCCTTCTTCAAGAAATAGCCATTGAGTTTCATAGAATGTAGTATGGTATAGTACTATGTAAGTCAATGGCTATATTAATTTTTGGGTGAACTGTCCCTTTAAATATACTTGATTGCTTTGTTGTTTTTGCTTGTTTGCGTATGAGACTGTTGGTCAGAAACACAGCACTTTTGATGAATCGATATTCTCTAATGTGATGTACAATATTTATACTCTCTTTTATATTCTGATATGAAAGTTGTACAAGCCATCTGTAAAGCTTTGTTCCTCCGCTGCAAATATTTGCCTCTACTTGATATATTAATCTCTATCATGGTCTGGTTGTACATAAATAATCTCAAAACATGTGGGATATTTACTCTGGAGATGTTTTATATGCATTTCAGAAAGTATGATTGTTGTAGCATAAATATTCCAGCTGTACTGTAAAAGCATCTGATACTGTTATTTTACAGTATTGCTCATGAAACTAATACAGAAATCAGATGTACTGTATCCTTACTGCTTGGACATGAAGAGTTGGATGACAGTGAATGTAGTTATGATGCCAAACGTTATTTTATAACAGCCAACATTCACATATGATTGTGATTACTTTCTGATAGTATCTTAAATGTAAATATCTAAAGCACAAAGGTCTGAAATTCAATGCTGATATTCAATGCAATGCTGGTATCATTATTCTGTTCATATATATATATATGTGTGAATATTTTCCTTTTCACAGCTTCCTTACGGACAGTATATTAGCTGATAGGTATATGCATTAAATAACTGTACATGTACAAATGCATAATGAAATACATTCATTATAAAACAATGTCTTTGCATATGGAGATTGTTAATATAAGTTAGAAATGTCATGACGACGTAATGAAATCTTTAGATGCTCCTCATGGACTTCTTCCAAGAACCTTCAGGTTGAAAATTTGGTTGTAATTATAAGCTTTTTAAGAGATTGTGTGACACCAAAGTGTGCATCTAGGGGAACAGAAACGAGAGAGGTAGAGAAAGGGCCAGGTAAGATTCACTGGGCTCTGTTCTATAGAGGGTCTCTTTCAAACTTTCAAACTCTTTCAAAAACTCCTGAGGGGTGGCAGGAGAGTAAAGCAGACGAGAAGGAAAGAGAGTGGAGAGAGCAGGACACAAAGACACACAGAGATGTGACAAGCACTGAAACTGAATTTTAAAAAAGTGCACTGCCTTCACTTTGTCCTTGGGTTTGGCTTCAGGTGTCTAAAGATTTTGAAGACACCTGGCAGTCTATTTATCATGAGTCACTGCCTCCCGAAAGCAGGCCGGGCAGAAGAAAGAAGGCGACTTCTGTCGGCAGGAAAGGGGCTGCTCTTTTGGATAAATGGAGGGCAGGCTGAGTCTCATTGCTCGGGTTCAATGGAAGTTAATGGGGCGACGTCACATCGCAGTGCAGGATGATGGGTTTTATTTATTTCAAGAGTTCACGCTTCCTCATTAATGGAAAAAATTTTTGCGAATCTGGCGTGCTTTCCAGGGAGCGAGCTGGGAGAACGGCGGACCCTGAACCCTAAAGATTTGAACCCTAGCACGGGTAAGAGTTCGGCGTTCGGCTTGATGTCCAACTGCCCCCCTAGGAAGGCGTAAATTGATGGAAAGGAGGAGGAGGGGGGATGCATAAAGCGAGATGAGGGAGAAGGGAAAGCGGGGATTTTTATAATGAAGAGGAATGAATCTGATTGGGTGCGAATTAACGAGGGAATAAATAGATGATGGGCTGCCAGGTGTGTGTGATTAATTCGTCCAGCGATCCTCTAGAAATTGTTATTTGCAAAACATTCACTTATTTCTAACAAGACAGGAGTTCAGGGGCCTGTTCCATAAACCAAGATTAGAGTATAAACCAGGCTTATTTCAGTTACTCTGACTTAATGCCAGTTAATTTGTATTGAAATAAATCAGATTATCTGCCATAAGCCTGGCTTATTTGGTAAACTTGTTTTATGGAACAGGCCCCAGATTTAAGATGCGAATGAATGAGAAGGACAGAAACTACATTTTATATCTGAATCAATCACTTGCTCAATAAAACATTGACTCTGATTCACACCATGATAATCACAGTTTCTATTCAAATATTATTTCTAGTTTCTACCACATTAAGGAGGCTTTCGAGAGTAGAAGCATAAGAATGTGAAAAAATATAAAATGTGACCCTGGATCACAAAACCAGTCTGAGTATATTTGTAGCAATAGCCAACAATGCATTGTATGGGTCAAAATTATCCCATACAATTAAGTATAATTACGTATCCCCAAATTAAATAAAGATCATGTTTCACGAAGATATTTTGTATAGCAAATCCCCTCCCTAAATACAAACACTTCATTTTGGATTAGCAATATGACTTTATTTGAACAAACAAAGGTTTTCTCAATATTTAGATTTAAGATGCAGTTGTATCTCAGCCAAATATATCCTAACAAATAATACATCGATGGAAAACTAAATTATTCAGCTTTCAGGTGATGTAGGCCTATACAGTACATCTCAATGAACCTATATAGTATAATATAATGAAATATACTGGTATTTTCACGTGTATATATAAAAATATAATAATTTATAATAATTGTACACTTAAAAATCCATCATTTTTTATTATTTTAATGCAATTTAAATAAGTGCATGTTGATGGAGCCTATGCTTAACGTAACGTTGAAGACGGAAAATAAGTTTCTATGTTTTTTTGTTAAACGCTATTATTTAGTTCGCTTTTCTGGGTGTTTTATAAGTTGTTACATCAGTCAACATTGTGTTTTAATCATAAGGTTAAAAACAGTTCACGGACAGAGCCGCTGGTGACTCCACACACAGCATGCATTGCCGTTTGAATTCATCAGCCAATCAGAGGCGTCGCTTTGGAACTTCCGTCGAGCTCTTCGCTCTCAGCCAATCGGCGTCGGGATCTCATGTTTGCTTGCTTTTTTGAATTCACTGAGTGAGTTGAACGGAGCCACCTATCAGAAGAGCGTATACAATGGACTTATTATTCCAACAAAACTTATTTTCGTAACTTAATCGTTTTATTTTTCACTTTAGACAAACTTCAAGCGTCGTTGTGCCGACAAAGGGTGTTTATGTGCGTACGCCTGAGTTTTAATCAATAGTTCGGCTACACAAACCCAGACTGCTCAGCTGGTTTAACAGCCAGTCAGTATTTCTCCTTTAACTTTACGCAAAATCTTTCCAGCACATATCTGGACTTATCCCATCTCATACGGTGAGTTTCCATCATCCGTTCTTTTTAATTCTAAATACAAGACTTTGTTGGAAATAATTTCTTTTGTTTAGAAGTTAGCTAGCGCAACGTTAGCTTTTGCGCTAGCCCATATCACTGAAGTGCATTGCAGCTGCCAATCACCTGTCACCGCATTGCTCTCTAAAAACCTGACAGGTCTTTACAAAATGCGATTCTTTACTTCATTACCTGTTCAAATGTGCGTACATATAGGCATATCTAATGTTTTGTTTTACACTTGGACGTTAATGAGCTCCAACTGCTGTTTATTAATGCAATGTTGCATTCAGATTAATTATTCATTGCATTTATGCAGCTGCAATTTTTGTAAAGACCATAAAGAGTAAACTTTGATCATATTTTGTGGAGATTTATATATTGATTCTCTCCTCCATTTAACCTTCCTTCCTAGAAACTCAACAGTTTGTGTCTTATTTCTGTGCCGCCCTTGTTCACTCCTCTCTCTCTCTAGCCTCCAGCTTTTGATATTCTGGACAGGACTGGGTCGCCACCCCTTGTCACAGAGCCATGGCTGACAGCAGCATAGTTACTTTTGGGCCAGGCCGCAGCCTGCTGGTTGACTCCTCCGTATACGACTCCCGGATGGCAGAGACCTCAAAGGAGCAACTTTTTATGGGTCTACACGCAGACGAGTCAGAGGGTAAGTGAACCGCACTCCATCTCCATCAACCTTATATCAACTGACATTTCCATAGGGTGGACCGTTTAACTGAGCCAAAACATAACAAAAGAGGTTATTTTCTTTCACCCTACTTTGTCTATTTCCACAGAGATTTACCTTTGCTCTTTTGTAACTCTTTATTTTGTTGTTTTTCAGATGTATTGCCCAAAGTTGAAACCAGAGTGGTGTTGGTGGGGAAGGCTGGCAACATCGCAGAACTTGAGAAAGCTCTTCAGGTACGAAAGAATATAGTTGAGTTTATATAGACTGAGATTTGCACTAAGACAACATGAGCTGCATCAATGCGGTAAAATACTGACCCTTCTGAAGTATTTCAAGTTCGTTGTGAGATCAGCCGGAGAAGGAAAGGTTCACAATCTTCTAATCTGATTAAATGTAATCAGTTTACTAACAGGAAGGAAGTCATTTTGTAAAATAAATAAATGAAATCCCTCCGTTTTGCCTGACTGAATTTTAAGCAGTGTCTAGCCTCTAGAGTATTTGTATGTCTGCTTGCTAGTGCCATCCTAAAATTAAAACTGAATCTCACATTTAAAACGGTACTTTAATTCACCTTAAATGTATTTGCTTCTCGTTATTTGTTGTAGTCGCCTTGAAGACAGAAGCCTTGCTGCTGACATGGCATCATAATAAAACAGGAGTTTAAATTCCTTGACTAATTAATGTTTACATTAAAGATCTACAAAAATATCGGCAGTGATATTTTGGCATGTACGCTACCGTATAAAATCTTATCACTTGGAAGAAGTCTCTTATGTTCACCAAGGCTGCATTATTTGATCAAAAATACAGTGACAGTCTTAATAGTGAAATATTACATGCAAGTTATTGTTTTCCTATTTTAAAATGTATTTTATTCCTGTGAGGTTTCAGCGTTATTACTCTAGTCTTTAGTGTTACATGATCCCTCAGAAATCACTCTAATATGATAATATGAGAAATGTCCTCCTCTTCTTGTTCTTATTTAGTTCAAGCAATTATAACGGGTAATATTTTTGTGGAAACCATGATCATTTTTCTCCCTAAATTCTTAATCCAATCCAAAACAATAACGATGTAAAATTCTTTACTGTCTTTATGCATACTTGCTGAAAACATTTTACCCCAAGATTTCAGCAGTTTCGTTGGCACCCATTAATTATATTAATTATAATTCAAATATTTTCATTTGTGCCTATGACGGTGAAATTGTTTTGCTATTTTTAATTCATGTATTGGTTTTTGTCATGCAAGTGACATTAACTTATTTTTTCCCCTTTGTATTATTATGCTTAATGCTTTTTATGATTATTAATTTATTATGCAACAGTAGACATTTATTAGGTCTTTGTTTCATTTTATGCCATATCTGATCAGCTCTTTGAGTGTGTCAGTATCTTAAACAGCAGTTTTTGAGGACTGTTATCTCTGATTCTGAACTGGATTTGATGCTAATGAACATTGTACTCCACATTCTTACGCTGACGTGTGGTATGTGGCTGTTGGGAGTTAACGGACGAAAGAAGCGTTAAGAATGTTCCTTCACTTGCTCTGAATGTTGCGTTTGGAGGAAACGCAGGTCAGTGAGGGGACATTTAGGCTTAGAGCTTGATAAATGAGGTTAAATGCGCATGTATTTGCCATGTAGTGCTTAGGGGAGGATGAAAATCCTGAAAATCTCTCTTTGCCCTTGACGCGATGTGAGAAGACTACAGATGCAGCTGCTGCTTTAAGTAATCTATTCTCCCTGCTCTTACACAACTTAACATAGCAGAACTTCCTCCTGGACTTTTCTTGACATTTGTTTGAAGTTCTCATCTCGGTTCTGACAGGTTGCAAGGCCCCCCCCCACCTGTGAAATTTATCAGCTTTGGGTTGCCAGGTTGACGTCAATTCTTCATTTTTACAGGCCATCACTATAATGGAAGTCCCGGTGGTAAAGATTAAAGGAGGGCAGCCGGGCACAGAGACGCGTGAGAAATTGATAAAATCCATAGTCAATATGGTACGTCTCGGCACCCGGGATCTTTGCATGCTTGAGAGCACCGAGGGGATTTGCAGCATGGTGTTTTAAAGGGGATTCTGTTTAATATCAAACTCACTGGTGGTCTGGACTAAGTTTTAACAGTGTGTTCTAACAACTTGTTCTGTGTTTGTTCAGCAGGTGGCCTTTAATCCACTGAATTAAGAATTAACTTATCAATCAGTCATGTAATCAACCCCCCTGTTTTAGTTTAGGGTGTAATTTTTCTCTTTTTGTCTTTATTTTCAAATTCAGGTAAGTCACGGAGTAGTAATTTCAATGACAATAATAATCAAATGACAATGAAATAATGTACATTTCTGCACTAACAGATCTACCTTCAGTTCCCTTAAAAAAACATAACAGGCTGTTCACAGCGGACATATTCTTTCATATGCTCAGCTCATCTGGGATACATTTATATGATTAAAATGCAGTTCAAAAATTAGTAGTGTAACACAATATTACTATAATTTATAATTTGTCACACTTTTCTTAAGAAATCATTCTGATATGCTGATTTGCTGCTAAAGAAATGTTTCTCATTAATTTAAAAAAAAAAAGCTTTTGAACCTATAAATGTTTCTTTTGATCAATATAATCCTTAACTGAATAAAAATCGAATTATTTTAAATATAAATTAAGATTTTTAAAAATGGAATGTTATAAATATTATTTTTCAATTAAAGGGCATCTCAAACTGATCAAAAGAGACCTTAAAGCCATTGCTAAAATAAAAAAGACTTTCATTTTTAAATAAATGCAGTTTTTTTTTGTGTGTATTAAAAAATTAACTATTAAGCCTCAAATATTTTAAATATTAATGGGAAATGTTTCCGTAGTAGCAAATCAGAATGATTTCTAAAGAATCATGTGACATTTTAATCTTTAATATTATAATTATAATTAAAATCTTGTATATAAAAAATAATAATAAATAATTTTATATATAAAGTGAGTGCTTGATAACGGCAAAGAGAATAAAACTTGAAACTAGGCAGAAATGTTCAAGTAGATATGCTATATTGGCAGATAAGTTGATTTGTTTCGTACTGTATCTTTTTACTGTCCTGTGTGAACCGTCCTGAACTGACACTTGTGTCTGTAACCTCTAAATCATGTGACAAATGACTGCTTGTCTTTAGCGCATCATCTGTCAGAACACTTTAACATCTCTGAGATCCCTTTTAATAAAACAGAGATATCTGAAAGGAGGGAAATTATAATCACTATCTAGCAAATGTGTTTATATGATATTCTCATCTTAATTTATGAATCTTCCTTTTCGTCCTTATTAGGATATAAACACCCCCTATATCAAGACCGACAATGTCAGAGATTTTGGTGATGGAGAGAACTGCGAGTTCGAGACGGTATTTGTGTTAAAAGACTTCCAGGCTCCAGAATACAGCTTCCTGTACAAGAATGACAACCGTATCCTGGGGCCTCCTGCCGTGATGCACTGCGCCAGCAAGGGAGAGGTAAGACCTGAAATAAAACAACGCAAGCACACACAGAATCACAACAATCTCGCAGGGTTTTTTTCTCCCTGGGGTGGTGAACGAGTTTGATACTGTGCCGTCACGGGGTGAGTAAAAGCCTGTTGAAATAAAGTTGTTTTTCCAACTGAAACGGATTGGTAAGCAGCTTTGATTGCTCCTTGTAAAGCTTGAAAAATGTAGCTGGCTTATCTGAGTGTACGCAGGAGTGTCTGCTTGACTCCCTCAGATATTCAAGTGAAATGAACACTTGGCTGGCCAGCGATTGGTACCAGACAGAAAGATTAAGTCTGACGAGCACTAGAATATAGATACTACACAACACTCCACACCAGTGAGAAATGAAGGCGTGTCTTATTGTCGTTAAATCTTGTGTGCACAGGTTAGCTCCTACTGCACATAGTCTTGTCTTGTGAGAAGTCCACATGGTATGCATGCATACACACACACTAAATAATTGTATTTTTGCATACATGTGATTTTTATTCATACATATATTCATTTTAAAGTACCCCTATTAATCCATTTTAAAGGTGGCTAATATTGTTTTAAAGCAGGTTTATGTGTATGCAAGGTCAAAAAACACTTTAATTTTCTCTAAAAATAGATTTGATTTTACCCCATTTCTAAATGATTCGTAAACGACTTGTGTGAAGCAGTTCAAAGACTCAGTTTCTCTAAACCCCGCCCTCCCATGATCCCTCACTGTGATTGGTCAGATGGCGCAGTCCTATATGATTGGTCTACTGCTACAGCGCTCCAAAGACTCAAAGCTTGGACCAAAACTACCGTGGACAGTGCTTTTGTAAGCAAATCGGGCAAACCTCTATGTAGGTCAGCATTGCATGAAGCATAACACTGCGTTCTTAGGCCACATTTACACATAGCCGGGTATTTAGAGAACTGAATATTTCTTCCCATCTGTTTTCAATAATAACATCGTGCACATAACATCGTTTTCAAAAAACTTGTCATTTTATATCAACCCGCTTAAATACGCCGTCGAGCGTGAGAATAACCATGCCAAACCTATGTAACGTTAAATAGGGTGCTCACATGACCTTAAGCATTTTCTGGCACATAACCAAACCACTGGGAAATACCTGCTTCTTCCCTTCGTGTAAACAGGGCCTTAAACTCATGATGAGACAGACAGACACTCAAGCTCCATCAATCACAATGTTTAGACTGCATTACAGCCCCACAGCTGAACAACAGAACTATAAGTTAGCCGTTACCAAGACATATGCAGGGTTGTTACACAACATCACGTACACAAATACAATCGCAAGAAAATACAATCATCAATTATTAATCTTACTTACAGGTAGGAGTTCAGAGGAGCAAGCCGGTCCAAATAAACTGGGCTCTGATCCATCTATTAAGACCAAGTGAATATCGTCTTATACTACAAGCTTGGAAAAGTAGTCATCAGTAAAATGACGCGAAAACAGACTGTACTGCTGAGGTGTTGAAGAAAATGAATGTTAATCACTCATTTTTTGTAGATTCATCTTTCAGAAGGGCATATAAAACAAATGAACTCTCACTGGATACATCACTTGATGTTATCCACGTGGAAATTGTACTGTTTGTGGGCGGGGCAAGTTGTTTATGACGTAGTATGTGGGCGGACATTATGCAAATATGTTACCTAGTGACGTGGATCAGTAACAGAAAGATTTAAATTGACTTGTTTAGGCGGATGTGAGTCGACTCTTTTAACTTTGTTTATCATGCACTGTCGGCATCACAACATTGCAGATAGTTTATGTTCACATACAGCTATATGACACACTGAATGAACAATCATGTTTAAAAAAACATAATAGAGGCACTTTAAATATAGAATTAAAAACATATACAAGCAATTAGTGTTGTCAAAAGACCCGGTACTTCGGTACCAAGTCGGTACTAAAAAATTTGAAATGTTACGGTTCCAGGTTTTCTGAAGTACCGGTAGTACCGAGCAACGGGTAAACCCGGTTCTTGCTGCGCAAACCGAAAGGTGCGCACTGCGCAGCTGCGGCGTCTTGATAAAAACACAGAGATATGGTGAAAAGAAAGGAGGAAAGAGCTAGTGTGGAAGTATTATTTTTGTTTTTAAGGCTGGTGTAGGGGTGGGCGATAGCACGATTTTTGATCGTGGACGATAAAAATTACTCCACGATCAGCTTTTTAAGGAATATC
>JAUCNO010000267.1:168283-195360 GCA_032353835.1 Enteromius viviparus | reverse complement strand
CTGTACATAAACTGGCGCTGCATTTAAATACAGCTGACGGAGAATTAGCTAATCAAAGAACCGGCTTTACTGATGAGATGCGCATAATATATCGTACGATATATATCGCCCAGCCCTAATATATATATATATATATAATACACTACCCTGTCAGTATGAGGTCAGTATGATATACCTTTTAATAAATTAATATTTTTATTCAACAAGGACACAAAAACTCTCTAATTTTACAAAGGATTTCTCTTTTAAAGAACCCTAAACAAATGTATCATGATTTTTGCAAAAAATAGTACAGTTATTTTAAACATTCTTTTTAACAGTTATTCAATGACAATAATAATAACAACAAATATTTCTATATTTCTATAAATGTTCTGCCAAGCACTATATCGTGTAATAATGTGTGCTAATAATATTCATTATAAATTGTATAGTATCCTAAAAAGCAAAGCTGAAATCCACAACGTAGTAACATCTATAAATGTATTATTTTGCACCCATTGAAGACACAGACACCATACAATAATTTTATTAGTTTTCTGCCTTCTTGTAAAATAATCAAAGCAACCATTATTGCAAAGGTGAAACACAGTCGATTCCCTCAAGAGACTTAAGAGATTCAGCAAAACTGTAAGGTTGCAATTTCAATAATGAGTCTCTGGGGAGATGTGAGCGAAACTAGTGAGGACTAGCAACTAAAGCACACACTGGCTCAGCTTCCTGCTACACCGATGTGGGACGTATTAAAGATCCGGAGTTGCCAACACTCTCTGTTCTAAGTGCAGATGAAGTTGTAATCTCACAGCCAGAAAACTGCCTGCCAGGGTGTAAAGGACAGGCACAAACACATGATGAGATCAAATGTGTATGCAGTCATCTACAGCACAAATTGTTCAATCTATAACTGGAAATTGACAAGAAGAGACAGATTCATGTTCTCACAGCAAATGAAAATCTGTCATGGTTCATCTAGAAGCTTTAATACTCGGTTCTACAGGACATGAACAAGCTGTGAGGTAAACAGAGCACATCTTCCTATTTACCGGCTCAATATGCAGATTTAAACTCACTTGTCATAGCTTATAGCTGTCATAGACTTTGCACTATGAGCGGCGTGAATGTTTATGAATATTCAAAATGCTGTGAGCGATTTTACATTGCAAAACAGACTAACTCTTACTTCCTGCAAGCGACAAGCTTCAGAAAATTCTCCAGACTTTAATTAACTTAACATGAAGACAGATATTTCTGCTTGCTTATCATATTTGATCATTAATTTATCCTGTCCCAAAGGAAGAAAATACGCCTGCATTTCCCATCCGGCACTTCTAGAGTTATAAATATGAATAATATGCACAGCAAGTCAACATAAACCCCAGCTCTGAAAATAAAAGACTGATCTGGGTTAGTGACGTAAGGATCGCAAACATAATGTTTTTTTTAAAGCCATTTTTTTTAGTAAACTGGAAAAATCAGTTCACCAAATTGGACTGAATCATCTGAAACAGTCGTAGCACAGCTCTAGAAGTTACTCAATCAAAACTCACTCTCATATGTGCCAGACAGTCACTCTGACTCAAAATATCCAAGAGTATATGATCCTACTATGCCGGCTTTTCCCAACTCATTCGGTGCTCCTGTGATAGTGTGCAATCAATAGTGTACAACTTACAAACTGTCTTCTGAGAGAAAAGGTATAATTTAAATATCTATAAAAAATAGTGCTGTCAAATAATTAATCAAGATTAATCACATCCAAAATAAAAGTTTTTATTTACATAATATATGTGTTTATGCTGTATTTCTGCATTATGTTTATATTTTAAAACACACACATACAGTTTACATTTTGAAAGTATTTAAATGTAAATGCATTTATATATTTATTTTCTTATATTTAATATTATATGATGATTATATTAGATTAGATTTATATTTAATATATAAACATAACATATTTACATTAAATATATACATGCATGTGTTTATATTTTTATAGTATATACCTAATAAATATGCTGATTATATTATATTATATTATAATATTTCTGATTATTTTTACTGAAAGGGATAAAGTATAACAAATAAAATTTATTGGACATACAACAGTGATCAGATGGCAGCAGTCAATGGCAGAATCAGAAGCAGTTTTTGTGATACAACGGAACATACACATAAAAATATCCACATATCTCATTATTATTGGGTGCTTTATTAACGGGGTCATGACCTAAGAAATCTATGCTATAAAAACATTCTGTAACTCTGTTTCAGAACTCTAAACTTTCTTGATAGTCTTAAACAGATAATATTAAAGCCAGTGTTGTGGAATATGCCACATCATGACATAATTGTGTGACTAAACAATGCCTCCACAGAAGATGATCAACGCCTGCTTGTACATCGCTGCCTGTTTAGTCCCGCCCACCGATGCTTATGCATAAAGAAGGGGTCAAACACAGGTCTAAACGAAATTATAAACTTTATATGATAAACTTTAATAAAGTACCAGACTGTGTAAGTAATAACTTGGTCCTTTGTAAACAAATCCTGTGTCAAATTTGACAAAGAATTTTCAGAAAGATTAAAACTAAAACACAATGTTGTGCCAACCACATTGGATCCGATGTCACAACACAAGTGTGAGTGACTTTTCATTACGTGGTCACTATTGCTTTGCTTTGCATCTATGAGAAATGTAGGCTATCAAACATACACAACTATAGCCAATCAAAGCAGTAGACGTTAACTTTCGCCTCCACAATCAGCCACTTCGATTCAAACCGAGAGTTAAGATGAGGATTGTCAAAACAAGACAAATCATAATGTTTTTGAAGTCAAAATTTTAATAACATTATAAATGGACCTCAGAGAACAGTAAAAAACAAAAAACAAAGGCGGTTTATGACCCCTTTAATTGAATAGGGCATACGTAAACTAACTGGTCAATTGGTTATTTAAACCAGTTCACTGAAACAACCAGTTCACGGAAAAGAACTGGACTTCCCATCACTAATCTGTGTGTGTTGGTTGTTTGGCAGATCAATTCTCAAGCTATAGCAGGATTTAAAGACATCTAAGCTGTAGTACTTTTATAATTACATGTCAATCTGAAGTCCTGAGGTTAATCGCACATGTCTGGGAAGGAGTTTGACATGTCATGGAATCATTCCTGCGGTATACAACAGGCAAAAGTGGGAAACATGCAGCCAAAAGTATCTCTGTCTAATTCTCCACAGTGAAAGTGTGCAGTCCATTAGCTCTATTAGTGAACTCTAAATCCGCTCGCAGCCCAATCTGGCTGAACTCCAAATGCGCCTGCCTGTGCAAAGGTGAAAGGTTAACTTCAGTACAGAGGATGCTCCTTTCATTCACCTTTGATCTTTGACCCCATCTGGCTCTCCCTGTAATCTGCGCTCTGATACATCCTACTGAGGGACACTTCTGCCTCATGGAGATGGAAAATAAGATGGCAGTTTCTACTCTAACAGTCTTCTGTTGGAACTGCTGGAAAAGCGCTCTAGGATTTGGGGTGTGAGGGATTTAAAAGCACACAACCCTGAGTGTGTCACAATTCAGGAATTTTGACAACTGACCCAACCTTTCCACAGCTCAGCGCACAGCGTCTTAAAATACTCCCCGCAGGCTAATGCTTCATTCAACACAGCCACAAACTGCATCACTCTTACACAGAAACAATGACAGTAAGAAATCTGACAGGAAGAGGAATACAACCAGAATGTAGCGTAAATATCAGTAAAAGTGGAATGAATGAAAATGACATAGCATTTTATAGTAATAATTGGGTTTACAAGACTGGTAATCTGGTAACACTTTAAAATAGTTTCATTGGTTAGCATTAAATAGTAAATGTAATAGCAGAACAATATAGTTTTCTTCATTTTTGTTAATATTCGTAAAAAATATAATTGTACATTGTTTGTTCATGCTAGTTCACAGTTCATTAATTAACGTTGAAGATATATTTTACTTAAAATTAAATTCTGTAGTGACTTTAATGTCTAGGATGTCTGGCCGCTGTATAACTATTAACATTCTTCAAAATATCTTCTTTTACCGTCAACAGAAGAAAGGTTTTGATCAAATTGAGGATTAGTAAATCACAACAGAATCTTCTTTTACATCTTCTATTACTTTAACAAATATAGCGTTTAATTAAATATGTATATATATATATGTACTTATTTAAATGACTTATATAAATAAATTCATTATTAGCTCATGTTAAATAATGTTGTTAATGTTAACAAAAAGAAATCTTCTTATAACAGTAATGCGCTACTGACAAACCTTATAGCTTACAAGGAAAATAAATTACAATACTGACGAGTGTGTGTTTACTATTTTACTAATAAATCATTTGATGCAAAGTATTAAATAAAGCAAGGTAATGCTAAATGTAAACTTTTCTAAACCAGATTAAAAATCACTTTTATTATGAAGCGACTGGTCCACTTGTGTTGTGCTTCATATTAAAGGAAAAATGTACATTTATGCATTTAAAGAGTCAATAAAGTGTCCAAATACTTTTGGGGGCCTGTTCAGTTATTAAACAGTGTATAGAATTCATTTCCATTCAGAAATTGCCAGTGAATTTCACCAACAAAACAAACGGCAAGTAACAAAAGCTCATGAAATAAAACGCTCCAACAATCTTCCTTCAAAATAATTTATATAATGTATGTAAACATAAAGAAATCCCACATATTGTGCAAGTAATTCACTATAGGACATTGTACAGCAAGCCAACTCCATTCAACTAAATTCTGAGAAGCCACATACTGTAAGCTGCTGTTGTTTTGGCTTAAAATGGCATACAGTAGGTTGTGTGACCAATCACTTATCACTCATAACACAATTTAATAATAAAATCAATTCTACACCAATTTGGATATTATAACTGGCACATGCAGAGATTTCTTCAGCATGATTGCTTCCTCGAAGTCGGTCCTTACTGTGACTGACAAGCCGTAAGAGCCGCGTTTCCTCATGATAGTCTGTCTGAATCCCGCAGCCCAACGCAATGCATACTCAAGTTATTTATGAATGTTGAGCGAGAGCTGTCAATCATGCTCCTGAGTCTCAGCGGCAGTAAAGTATTATCAGCTGTTACAAACTTACCGGCACCATGATTGCAGAATGGCGAAATCAAACAGGAAGACCTGAATGAAAAAAAATAAGTCTTTAACTTCCAAAGGAGAGTGAACAAAAAGTTAAATGAATATTTCTGTTATTCAAGCCGTTTGCCCGTTATGAGTTTAGTCCTGTGAATGTGGTGAAAGGATGCGCCATCTGAACTGGGTCATTTACGTCACAGCGGCGTCCCAATCCAGTGGCTTCGGTGTTTTGTGCAGGTTTTTATGGCAAGCGGTTTACACATTTATGTCTTTAACTCGCATCTGTTTATATTTTACTCCCATTTTATTTTTTTACGTTTTATTTACAAACTGTTAGATAATTGTACAGCTATATGAGAATACTGAAATACATACCGTGTTTTTATAATTTCATTATGATTCAAGAATAAGGAATACAACCGACACAGGTATACCAAAAACATCTGGAATATATAGAAGTCAGAAATGAATAGCCTAATTGATATATGAACCACAGATTACCTTGGAATTGAACTAAGATAATTATTTAGCACTTAAAAAAAAAAAGTAGGTTTACATTGGGTTAGAGATTTAGCAATAGCATGTGATGAATAAGTACAAGATAGTAGTCAAAAGCGTGCTTGTATTGCAAACGTGTATTAGCAAAATATTTTTTTTGTTGTTTTTAAAGCAATTGTTAATATGGCTTGCCACAGCTGTAAAGAGTCCGGACAACAGAATTACGAATCGTACTACTGCGTAGGTTTAGCTTATAAATATTAAATAGATCAAATTGAGAAATATTTCCTAAAGTATCCAGTCCAACAACTTATTTAATATTCATAAGCCAAACTTTTACCGTAGTAGGATTAGCGTCCAGACAACATCCATTTGATTGTCTGTCCAGTGGATCTGCATTGCACCGACTCGTGGTCAAGAAAAGAAAACACCACAGAAAGGGTTCACACACTTGAAATTGCATGAATATATATGTATATTACTAAACATGAATGAGTAAATTGGTTCAATCGATTATTTGCTGTACAAAATCCATCATATATAATTCACCAACAAAAAAGTATCATGGTTTTGCCATGTTTTTATACTTGTCCTTCTCCAATATCATGGTATTTTCATAACTTTAGACCATACATGAATACTGAAGATATTTGATATACATTCTATTGTGTTAAAATCTTACATCATACAATGTTTCTTGCACATGCTACAGTGTATAAGATGCCCTTTTAAGCCAAAATTATATTTTTCCAACAGCATGAAGAGGGAAAAAACATGACAACAAAAATGTAATTCTTTTTTTATTATTATTTGACTCATTTCACAATCAGTTTGAAGAGGAAGTTTCGTTGATTGGATTATCTAGGATTTCATTCGTTCTTTTTACTGATCACCATAATCTAGTGTCCAACAGTGCTGTGAATCTCCTGGAATGTTTAATATCTATAACATTAGATACAGTAGTTGTGCCCATGTAACTTTGGAGAAGCTGACAGACTTCAAGAGAAGCACCAACAAAGTGAGTTCACTTACTGCAGGATGCTGATCACTGCAGGATGTTGTTACACAATCCAGAAAACTGGGGACACCTACCCCAAGTTTCACAGACAAGGCTTAAGCTAGTCCCAGACTAAATTGCATGTTTAAGCTGTCTCAGGTGAAAATATCTTGCTCTGACATATCTTAAAACATGTCCGTGTCATTGTTCTGTGTTAAGATACACTCCTGTAATATTTTCTTAGGAGGCATTTTTGTAAAAGTTGCTTAAATATTATAATTTTACCAATGCTTAGTCCTGGCTTAAGCTAAACCCCGTTTGTGAAACCAGGCCCTAGTTTTAGATGGGGCATAAAACACTAACAACTGCAGTCAATCATTATACCAATGTGTTTGTCACAATGAAAAACATCACTAGTGAGACCACACTTTGCCTGTGAGTTTACAAGATTGGCTTGACTGTTTGTAAAAAAAAAAACACACTAATACTGCGTAAACTGTTTGTGTGCTTGGCACTGTAAAACAGCAAAATCCTGGCCCAATATAGTAATCAAACAAAACCGCTCATAACAACACTAACAGTTATAATTCCAAAGATCCTTTAGATGAATGTTTATTTACTGAATGCAGCAGTTTTGACCATTGGCATCCTTGAAGCGCAGACGCATCTTGGGTTTGTATTTTTCAAGGTACATAAGTTGTTTGGCGTTAAAAGCCCCACGCCTTTTCCTAAAAAGAAAAATCATTCACATCACAAAATGACCAAAATTCATTTCCCACTTAAAAAAAAAACTTGATTGTGCAACTTACTGACGAATATACTGGACAGCATCTTCGTACATCATCCCGCATTCGATTAAGGCTATGGCCACCAAAACAGGAGCTCTAAACTCACACACACAAAAAGCTGTGGTCATTTAAAACTACTTAAAAGTCAGATAACTTGGATATTAACCAGGAATTTTTCTGACTGATTTAGATAAATGCTGAGGTTTACACCATTACAGCACCCAATGTTCTAAAAGAACGGCATGTTTCTGTACATCTGGTACAAGATAACTCAAAAATGACACAGCGTAATATCTCAGTGAGCCACTGACTAACAACCACAAACCAACATTTCATATCTGTGTGAATCTGCCTTGATAATACATACCTTCCCAATCCAGCAACACAATGTACTGCAATGCAACAGCCTGGTTCATCTTTAAATTTGCATTTGAGAAGGTTCAACCAGTCATCAACAATTTGGTCAGGGGGCGAACAACCATCATCAAAAGGCCAATCCTAAAGGAAAACAGATTTCTGCATTAAATTTTCTGCAATAAACACACACAAAATACCAAATTCCATCAGAAATATAAAGAGGTTTATTATGAATCTCACCAAAACTTCAATGCCTTCATTTTCCACTGGTGTTTTGTCATAAGTTGCTTCACAAACCCGGACAAGCGTCTGCACTCCGAAATTCTTCAGTTCCTAAAAGACATCAATACAGAAAAAAAAAACAATCAACTTTGACCCTATTGTTGATATTTGTAATAATATGAACTGCTTCCAGCTTAATCCGTACCTCTGTAAACTTGACCAGCTGTGAATTGGTGGGATTGTGGGTGATGAGAAACCTCATGCATTCGTAGGTGATCTCAACAGGAGCAGGGCGATTCATTTTGACACTCAAATTCAGTGACTTGGTGAAAAATACAACTTCTGAATCTTCTGCAGGGGTGGAAATAATGATTCCAAAATATCTACGCAATTTAACCTTGAGTCAATTCTCTTTCTCAAAAAAAAAGGGAAACACGAGAAGGAAACAACTTTCACGCTCCCACGGTTTTAAAATAAAAACTAAAGAAGGGAACTATCCTTCTGATTCGCAATTTATAATTACCCCATTCAGGAGAGGAGAGATGATCAGTTGGCACTAGAGAGAAGGAACAACGATTCGATCTCTAGTACCTGGATTGGCTCAAACCGATTCATACACTTTAACTCTGGACAAAAAAAGATGCTCCCCGAAAGTGCAGAATTTAAGACGGGCAGTCAGGTAGTATTATCTTCATATGGCAGGCTCTCTGTTCACTTGTCTACAATGACCAGGTGCTGTGCCTGGCAGAAGTCTCCACTCACACTGACAAACGCCATAAATGTGCAGCCTGGAATAAGAAAAAACATAGTGACCAATAAATAACCAGAGCAGTGGATCCTAAGGCACATCACAACCAGCAAGTGCAGTGAATCAAAACATGTCACCATTAACACCAAATGATTACTGGATATAGCCTATGGCTGAAAAGAGACCTCATTCTACTGCAGATATTGACTTTGGCCATTGAATGGATTATAAACTCTCATCATAACAGCATAAAGGCCTTGCGCAACATTATATGAAAAATACTTCGCAATCAGTTTATGTTTCCTATCATGCACTTACTTTTAATAAGTGAACAGAAAACAAGTTGAGAACTCTGCATTCTATCTTCACCATTCGTGACTGTCTCTACTTTGCACCTAGAAAAAAAATCAACAAAAAACACGGAATAAACAAGACTTTTCTTCATCTCCGACTATTTAGTTTTAAAGAAAGCGTTCCAGAACGTAAAGTGAAAAGAGCTGATGTGTGCCGGTTTGTGTTAGTACAGATGTATGCTATAAAAGCTTACCTTATATAACATTTAGCACACATGAAACATTTTTGAATTGCATTTATGAAATGTGTATACGTTAGTATATATGACTGTATATGAGACTGTATGACACATTGCTCTGTCACCACATCCGCAGCCCATATTTTGACCAATTATCTCATTCTTAAAGAGACAGTAAACACACATGTTATTTACTCATTTTTATGCTCCTTCATATTTCATTTTCTTTCTGCTCTGGAAAACAAAGGGAGATGTTAAGCAAAAACTGTTTCTGTCATCATTCAACTGAATGGTGACTGAGATTGTCATTATTTCCCTTTGTATTCTTTTTCACAGAAGATAGAAAATCACGTTTTGATTAAACGGAGACATAAAACGGAGTAAATAACAAAAATAAAACAAAATCTGGATAAAGTACATTTTTAAAACGGAGAAAAAGCAGCATAGTGACTACGGATGGAACACAATGGGATGCATTTGCTGACCACACATTAATCTATATGTGTGGTCGACAGATTAAACCACCATTTCATTAAAAAGTCCGATTCATAAAATATTAACTTTGTTCAAATCCACACGTAAATCATAACGCCCATAAGACACACTGCCTTATAGTGTCAACGTTGAACAATGAACGTAATTATTATCTCACAGTTAAAGTCATTAATACACGTTTATACGACATACAATATGCCATAATTACACTACCACGCTAAATCATTGTTAAAAAGTCCCAACTGTTTTTTTTAACGCGATTAACGTTAGTTCGCTCTTGTCCGCTTAGCGTGTTACAGCTGCTAAATGCGTATAAATGTAAATACACGCACAATTCCACAAACCATCAATTATTAATATATTCATCAATGATAGAAAAAAAACAGACATGATATCATATAAATACTTACAAAGAACTGACGGTAGATATGAATACCGTGACAAAGAGAGAAAGGATTGAGAGACGCTGCTAGCCGGCTAGCTCTCCCTACCATAGAGCTCCCGTAACCAGGCGACAATTCCGGTCCGCGCAGATGACCGCTGATTGGCTGCCCGCAGTCACGTGGCCGACAAAACCGTACCAATCACGCTTGAACGTACTTTGTGGATACATGTTACTTTTTTCATCAGCTAATCGGTCTCGACCAATCATGTTGATTCTTCTGACAACCATACATTTTAATAGTTGTTTGTGATAAAAACAGCAAATATTCAAAGCCTCGGAGGTAGGTAAAATTGATTACTTTAAATACTAATCCTATCAAGTGGTCACACACGTCATTAAAATATTTATTAAAATATGTTATTATTACAATGAAGAACAGAAAGAAAAGAAACTCACATCACAGATTTTTAAAAATAAAGTTATGTCACCATCTCCTGGTGAAAAAGAGTTATAGCATAAGTTCTTATTTTTTTCTAGCTCATAGCCAAAACTGACAACAATATATACCAATATATATATATGTTAAAAGAAAATGTTTTCATGAAAAGCACATGACTTCTGAAAAATGTCTTTATCTAACATCATCATATACTATTTGCGGATTGCTGGGTGTGGTGATGACACATGAAGAGGCTGCTAGGCCTCAAAATGTTTCGTGTAGGCCATCTCGCATTACAGTGTGTGTGTGTCTGTAAGATGATATGTAATGAACAGAACGCACCACCCACACTCCAACAGCACCACACCCTCCTAAAGCAGCTCCATCATCACAGGTGTCTCATGGGAGTAAACCACACTTACACTCAGGTATGATGGCGGCTAGGCCATAGATCAGGTTGGACAGGATTTCTTAAGGGCTTTTACTTTAGATTCACATTTTCTCTCTTACTTGCGCTTTTTGTTTAGTTCTTTGTTTTGCTTGCAGTTTCAATGTCTATCAGATTTATCAGAAAACACGGTAAGATGTAATTTTATGCATTGCTTAGCACTTATTAGTTATTATTAGTTATTATTACTGAGTAGATAGATCTTATCAACGAATATCGTCTGTGTGTATATATATATTAATCAAATAATTCTGAAAACAATGTCGTAGTCACAAAAATATTGAGCAACAGTAATGAGTCGAGTAATGGCTGCTGAAAATTCTGTTCTTTCATCACAGGAATAGATTACATTTAAAAATATATAAAATACAAAGATAAAATAGTCATTTTTAACAGTAATTATATTTCACATTATTGCTGTTTTTAGTGTATTTTTAGAAATGGGTAAGTCATATAAATGCTGTCTTAGTGAGCATAAGATACAATATATATATGTGTGTACATAATACACACAGACGATATACAGTGCCCTCCACTAATATTGGCACCCTTTGTAAATCTGATACCAAATACCTCTATTTGGCTGGTGGCTGTGAGATTTATTTTCACAGCCACCTTTGCTCAGATTTACCAAGTTTGCCATTATTAGTGGAGGGCACTGTATATATGTGCCTTTAGAATACATTTACTGATCCTAAACATAGCAGCCTGACAAAAACTTCTTATTTTAGATTAAAATTTCAGATGGCACTTTTTTTGCATCTGAATTTTTCATATATATATATATATATATATATGTGTGTGTGTGTGTGTGTGTGTGTGTTTATACTGTTTGTTTTGGTTTTCTTTTTTTTTTTCTTTTTTTTTTACAAAATGTTAAAAACATGTGAGAAAAACCGTTAAAAACGTGTTTTATGAGACAGCTATGAGACATCTTAGCTAGGATAAACTCAGGTGTGATGCATGACAAATCCAAAATTTTGCCTTCAAAATCAAGACGGTAAGGATTAATAATGAGCAGGCTTGTCAACACAGGCTTGTTATATTTAAATGTGTCACCCTTGTGATTGCACCAACCCTTATTATAAGGCTACCTGTCAAAACATCCATTTAAAGCACTTGGAACAAAATCAGATATTGCAAACTTTTTTATTAGATCTTTAGAAACAATCTGGAGTACCTGTTATGCTTGACTGAACGCCTCCGGAGTTGAAATATTAATCCAAGACAAAATCTCAACTGGCTAATTAAAAAAGATAATCAGCAACACAAAAAAATGACATGATGAAAACCTATTAGGTTTTTGGTTAAATTTAGAGCATATTTCATGACACCAGTTGTCAAGAGATTCACTGACCCAAACTAGAATGGCCTGTTTCTGTGAATTATTTTTTTTTGTGTGCAAAAGTTTTAAGTTACATTTCCTTTTTTTTTCAGGACATATTTTGTGATCAGCGATGAACTGGTCAGGACTGGAGGGCCTTATTAGCGGGGTCAACAAATATTCTACAGTGTTTGGTCGAGTCTGGCTGTCCGTGGTGTTTGTGTTTCGGGTTCTGGTGTTTGTGGTGGCGGCTCAACGTGTTTGGGGCGATGAGAGCAAAGACTTTGTGTGCAACACCAGGCAGCCCGGCTGCAACAACGTCTGCTATGACAGCACGTTCCCCATCTCTCACATCCGTCTGTGGGCCTTGCAGCTCATCTTTGTTACATGTCCGTCACTCTTGGTCGTAGCCCACGTCAAATACAGAGAGGAAAAAGACAAAAAGTACACAGCCATCCATGAGGGCACCCATTTATACGCCAACCCTGGGAAAAAGCGTGGAGGTCTTTGGTGGACTTACCTGTTAAGCTTGATCTTTAAAGCCACGGTTGATGCTGCATTTCTCTATATTCTTCATCACATGTATAACGGCTATGATCTCCCTCGCCTCACCAAGTGCTCGCTGGATCCTTGTCCGAATACGGTGGATTGTTTCATCTCCCGTCCCACGGAGAAGAAAATCTTCACTTACTTCATGGTGGTTTCCTCTGCTCTCTGCATCTTTATGTGTATCTGCGAAATGACATATCTCATTGGAAAGCGTATATTAAAAAACTGTATGATGCAAGAAGCACCACCGCCACGATCTAAAAGACCAGACCCGACTCTTTCCAGCAGCCAGAACTTGAGTTTACAAAAATTAAAAGACACCTCAATGGACAAAACTGCTATTTAATGACAGCAGTATGTTGCCAAACCTTTACAGCCTCAGTGAGTTCGGGATACAGGATTAAAAAAAACCTCTTTCTCCAAAATTGTGGCAAACAAATGCAAATAAATCAATAAAAATTAATTAGTCATCGTAGAATGATAATTAGTTAATTAAGACCTCATGTTGCCTTTAAACAAGGCAATAAATATTTTTAATATAAAATGTTTCTATTGTCATGTCAAAGACATGGTAGTTTTCCTTGTTAGTTTTTTTTTTGAATATGCACTTTAGAATGAACTTTAAAATCATAAATATATATGATATTTATATATATAATTTAAAATAGAAAAACGAATCTGGGTGAGGTGAGCTTGGCTCTAAATACTTTGCAATCAGTGTCATATGGCTTCATGCAAATGTTGTATCGACCTCAAAATTTACATGTCTCCAACAGTACCCTGCATTTTAAAGTTTGTTTTTTCATTATATCTTTTTTGTATTTGTATTCACTGTACATGCATATCAAAGACGTCAGTTAAAAACCCATTGAAATTCAGATTTGCCTTAGTTATGGAATTGACAGAGGATGTGAAAGGTTAGTATTTTAATAAAAGAGTCAGTCACCAAAAATTAGAAATCTGTCAGGATTTTCTTATCCCAATATCTTCCAAAAATGTTACAACTTCCGTTTGAACTTAAAAACTATAGCAGAATCTCCAAGCTGCTCTAATGCAACCATTTTTATGATTTTTAATTGTATTGAAAAAAGCAGCTCTAATATTTAGCTTAACTCATTTTATGTTCCACTGAAATGTGCAAACTTTGAATAAATGATGGCAGACATTAATTTCTGGCTAACTATTCCTTTAAAATGACTTTCATTGAAGCCAAATATGCCATATCAAGTCTCTTAACAGCATTTCAAACTCTCTATACAATTCCTCTGATGCTCTCTGGATTTTTTCAGTCCTTATTTCTGTCAGCCTACACTGCTTTTGTACATAGAATGCATTTAAAAATAAAATCTTTTAGCACACGGTGCCCAGTGCACTTTCATTTACATGTTACATAAGAAGCACCTCTTGATCTTTTGCCTTCAGCAACCAATGATTACATCCCTCCTACCTTTTTTATCTCACTCAGTCACTCACACACCACACACAAATGTATCACACTGCACACCGAGGGCAAAAAAAACAAATTTAGTGCATATTTATTTGAATGTGTTTCAATGATAACGTGCGAACAAACGTGATTCTTTCATCCTAAGCATTTTAACCAACCTGAATAATTTCCAAGCACTGGCACGTCGCTAACCTGCAATCTTTCGGTCTTCGGCACATTGACCAGAAAGAATACAGCAAATGTCCTAATGTATGATTCACTCACTCCGCGCTGCTCCTCCTACACATGTGCCCTGGCTTCGGCTCAAATGCACATAGCAAACAATCCATCCCACTCACATACGCTCACCAGCTCACACACACTTTTAGAAAGACTCATACACATTCAGCTGTATTCCTTCTCTACTGATATATAATGTTTTAGAAACTGAGTTGTACACCATTCAGAATTCTACTGAGAATCCTTCATATTTAGTATTTTGAATTGAATAGCAAACAGAAACAAAAGTGTATTTTATGTTTAAGGCAAATAGTATTACATTGGACTTTTATGACAATACATATGGGATATTCTCAGAAACATTAGCTTTTAGTGCATTATTTGGCTTTTTATTTGAATAGGACAATATTTAGACAAGAAGCGAAGAGGGAGAAGGATTGTGTATGTAGATTTTTTCTAAGGAAGGATGCCTTAAATTGATTACATTGATGACTTTTACTTTGTTGTTACAATTTTTAGTTTTAAACACATGCTTTCTTTTAAATGTTATATTAATAAAACTTATCATGAAAAATGTATATCATGCTTTCCACAAAAATATTAAGCCACACTGTTTTTACTACTGAATACTGAAATGTTTTTGAGCACCAAATCAATGTGGATTAATTGCGTCTCAAAATTCAGCTTTGCTATATGAGGAATAAATTACATTTTACAACAAATATTAAATCAGAAGATTTTTTTACTTGAAATAATGTTTTACGGTATCACTGTTTTTACTGTAATTTTGATCAAATGCATGCTACTTTAGGAAACATAATATTTTAAAAATACTTACGAAAAAAATCATACCAACCCCATACTTTATTTTTAATAGTAGTTTGCAAAAACTAAATAAATTATACAACATATGTTATATAAACAATATATAATTTGGTCTATTCACCATGTTGGGAGAACACATCACTTCCGAGAATGCTTCAGGATTCTTCAAAATGAAACCAAACATGAAGCAGCTTACAAGTTTACAAGCAGCTTAGACCAACTTTCTGTGCTTGCCCATTTTGTTGTTGTGTAACTGTGACAACATGTTGACTTTCCTTTTCTGTCATTCCAATTTATCCTTTGGGTTGGGGCCAGTTTATTGAAAATAAATAAAATAGTGCCACCCCATTAACACTGTAAAGCTACTTTGACACAATCAGTATTGTATAAAACGCTATATAAATTTTGACTTAAAATAAATGGCTATATAGCACATTATCATACTTTTTTCTATTATTCCATACTCACGAAATAAAAAGGAGAGTTCTTAAATTATGATTTTGCCCGAACTTGCTAAGATTTCTCGAAACCGTTTTGAAAAACATAATAGAGACATCATAGAGCTGGGAATGCATGTCAGGCATTGCTGCAGGATATTTGGTCAAAGCCAAAAGATTCAGGTTGGACCCACGAACAACAGTTTCTTGATTATGCATAACAGATGGAACAAAATGACCGTAATATAGGTTACTGAGGAACAACGATGGGCGGCAGCAAAATCCCATACACTCCAGTAGCATGGACACAAGGATATAGTGTGTTCACTGACACTCAACCCACTTATGTATTATCTTGGCACACAATGCATTCAGTTTGGCCTCATTTACACTGAACTAATTAATTTAACTAAAAATAGCCCATTTGGCCCCTACAACACCACCAGAATTGCAGGCTCCTTCACTCTGATCCCAAATAATTCACATGAGAAATCATATATATATAGGCCATGAGACAGATGGAGCGATGGAAAGGAGGCTAAAAGGGGGCGGAGCCTGAGAAGGCTATTCAAAAGCATGCTAAGTAAACAGCTAAGAATGACAAGAAATTAAGTGACAAAATGAAGACTTTGGTCCTCCACATATCATTTATTGACAACCCAGGCAAAACGCATTTCCTTTGCAATGTGTTAACAGGTGAAACAACTCTCCCTGCTGAATTTAAACTTAATAAACTGGGCTAAGCGCACACATTTTACTGCATATTAAGCATTATTTGTGCTATAATCTGTGCTCCTTTATTGATGAGGTCAAAATTTCTACATCAGCCTATTCACTGTTCATCACTCAGTACTTCATCACAGTCAGTTCTTACCTCAATAACATATAACATTAATTATTGTTATACAGAGCACACAGCATATAGCAAATAGATTATCTATTACTGACATAACGTAAGTGTGCAATAGATTTTAAGCTCATATGTTTGATCTCTGATAGTCATATTGCATCCACGATCACCTATTTAATAGCCAGACTTATCAGTTAACATAAATACTGAACATTGAAATTAATAACAACTTAACAAATCCATAAAGCTGTCCACCATGACATAAACTTTAAAACAGAGATGCAGCTTAAAAGAGAGACTTAAACTGTGCTTCAACAAAACTACAATCAAGAACACATCTAAGTTTTATTGTGAATACTGTAGATGGTGGAGTCACGACTTGGAAATAATATGTACATAATGAAAAAGAAAGAATAACGAAAAGTAAAAACCTGTTTATGATGTTAATAACTCTTAAATGGGCTCTAATACAATTGGTTTGCCAGTGCAGTAATAAGAGTTAGGATACAGACTTCACCTCAGTGTGTGTCTCTGCCCCCTGTGTGTACTGTGAGGACACCTCTTCCAGCTCAGCTCTCTCCTGTACAACAATAGCAGCCAACTCCCCAGGCTGGCAGGAAATCTGCTGAGCTTGGTTGCCATGGAGCAGTTTGTCTGCATCTGATTGGTCCTCGCCAAATAGCTCCTGCAGCACCCCCTGCTCTAGCTCCTCCCAGTAGTCCCACGCAGACTTGGAAGAGTTTGGCTCGGGTTCAGAATCAGTCAGGTCTGAGTCCCAGTCGCTATCTCCTCCTACAGCAGAGGCCAGAACAAAGTCTGCCTTCGAACCGCTGTCCTCTGATTCAGAATCTTTTGAGTCATATACTGAATGTCCCTCTGTAACCAACAGGTGGCAGTCAGGAGCAGCCAGGTAAACAAAACTATCTGTAGAGAGGAAGTCACATTCATCAGGGTAAGGGCAAGGTTTGGCGAAGGAAGTAGGAGGCAATGCCTCCTCCAGTGCAGGTTTGCTCACGCTTTCCTGTGTGGTTGGGGGCAGCACTGACACTGCCAGGTAGACAAAACTATCTGTGGCAACGAATGGATCTGCATCGCTCTTGACTAATAGCATTTCTCTAGTTTCGTGTTTGGAGGGGGACAGCGGTAAAGGCACATCAGTCTTTGATGTGTTCACAGTGTTATGAATCTCTAAGGCTTGAGATCCAGTGTCCACAGGTTTCAAGCGTGCTTGTAGTTCTGTAGCTTTGGTTGCAATCTCTTTACAAAATGCTTGCCTCCCTAGCTCTATGCTATTAGCTCTCAGCCCAGAGGGATCTTTTTGGTTCAAAGTTGCCAATTTTTTTGCTTTTGGAATCGAAGAGTATGTCCCGCTCTTTCTGACACCGACTTTTCCCTCTTCTCCTTGATTAAGAGATGTAACGCTTCCAAGATCTGACATAGTGATGTCCTCTCTACTGGTTTGGCTGGGATTTGACATGTAGACGCCACTTGAATCTGAGTCTAGTGTCAGGTTGGAATCTGGTGACTCGCTATGGCCGTGTTTGTTTCCCATTTGGCTGTCAATGATGGCGAGATCTAAACTAGTTGGGACCTTTTCGTGAGCATGTTTAAGGCTTCCTGGCTGAGTCACAATAACATTACATTGACCTTTGCATGTTTGTAAATTGTACTGAAACTGTGGTATGTCGTCATCTTGGCTTTCCACAACCTCTCGGTTCATTCTCTCAATATCCAACATATCTTCAGCACCCAGTTCTGAGCTTGTACCTGATGGAGCTTGCGAGCCACCAAACCCCGATGGAGGATGTAAAAGAGGCCAGCGCCTTAGAGAGCCAATGCTTTGCAAATCTTCATTCCACGTCTCATCCCAAAGCGAATTAACCATTTCTAACACAGCTTCCCAGTTCTCTTCTTCACATTCAGGAGTGGTATTTTCATCAAGAACTGGCTCAACACTCTCGTGTATGAACAAAATTTGGTTCTCTTCTTCTAAAGCTTCCTCAATTACACTCTCAATTTTAGATGTTTCAGGTTTGTGTTCCTCTTGTTCCCGCAAGAGCTTCCATTCCTGTAGTGAGCAATCCTTCAAATCTCTTGTTAACGTTGACTTGCCAAGCTGTCCATCCACATTCCCTTGGTGCTCTGGGAAGGGTGAAAGACGAGGAATTGTCTTTTTGTCAGAGACACTTCGGATTAGCAGAGAGGGTAGTGGGGGAAGAATCGGGAGGTTATGAACTGCACCACCTTGCCTTACCGTCCTCCTCCTTCCAATTAGGCGCCGGGGCCAGGTGGACTCCATTGGTGTAGGGGAGACAGCAGGTCTTTTTGACGTTTGGGAGCGCAGAAGAGGCGTAGTGTCTGTTTCAGGCTCTGGGGTGGTTGGTGGTGGTTCTTTTTCAGGTTCAATGTTCTGGGGTTTAAAAGTCAGAAACAGGTTATCTTTTGCCATGCCCCCATTGTCCCTCATACCTTGGCGAATCTCTAGTTTGTCTTGGTCTTCTTTACCACACATCAGGGCACTTACTGATAACTCTGACAGAGGTGGTCTCTGTGAAGTTGGTTGGGTTGGTAAAGACTGTCTGTTGAACTGCTGATGGTAGGGCAATGGAGAGGGAGAGAAGAACACAGAAGGTGTATGTGTACCAGTGGAGAAAGGGGACCCTGAGAAGGGTGAAATCTGAGGGGAGGTGAAGCTGTTTGGAAAGAAGGCAACTCCAGGGTTTAAGTAGGTCTTTTCCCCTGGGGAGAGTTCGAATGTTTCTGGAAACTTTGGTGGAGACAAAACTTTCCAGGAGTGGCGGCAGAGGTTGTCCTTTTTACCACTTTCCTGGAGATGATGCCTCTTGTTCATGGATCCACTCGGAGCAGAGCTGCAGGATACACTTGGAGACGCCGACCTTACAAACCCTCTTGGTGACTTGCTCAGTTCATCATTTGCTAATTTGAGAGAATCAAAAATGAACCTCTCATCCAGTTTTCTGCCACTGCTGCCAAGCACAGAAGATCTTGTGTCAAACATGTCTCCACCTGCTCCCAGGGAACCATTACTGGAGAAGTCAGTTTCTCGACCCCTTCTCGAACCCAGAGTGCTGTGTGCTGAACTGTGGTCGATCTGTTCGTTGATGCACATTGTGTCATAAATGGAGCGTTGAGGGATGTACCCATCTTCATTGTAGCCCTCTCTGTCATCCCCTTTTTTTGAACAACAAGGGCTCTGCTGTAAGCAGCCAGGTCGACTTAATGGCTTTCCCATTGTGTTAGTTTGTGACGATGGCCTCCTATACAACCTCCAATACAATACTCCAGAAGTCTATAGCATGATGTTGCCAGAGCATGTGTACCAGATCTTCTTAGAAATAATTAGAGACAGACATTTGAAAATACTTTATAAAACTTACAGATCTTCTACTGATGGCAAGTGGTTAGATACTCAAGAAATGGCTTCAGTATCTTCACTGGAAGAAAAATGGAAAAAAAAATGCATATAGTCTGACGGCAACATCAAGTGGCAAAGAAGCAACTTTGTGAGTCAGTTAGCATTACATATCCACATAAACAGATTAGCTTTTCATTCATAGACTGACATAAAGAAGCTGTATGCCTGTATATCCCCTCCGGTTACCCAGATATAAGCAGTTCTGTTCCAAATTTAGAGCTTCCACTCTCCTGAGGCAGCATCTTTACACTTCAAAAATGCACAGTATTAGAGCAAAAACTCACTTCTCTTCCAGATTGAAATGTGACATAACACTTTTCCATGGTCTCTTTGCATAGCCCCTCTTCATGCTGCTAATCACTGACGTAACTCTAGCAATCAAAGCATCGCAGGGTGACAGATGGTCGGTCCAAGTCACTTGTGCGCTGGTGGTCCAGGTGTGAAAAGTGTACAGGAATCCAGGCATCCAGTCTGTATTCCAGCATTATCTTGCAGCTCTCAGACTCTTGTCCTTCGTCACACAGAAACACAGTTGGTTTGATAAATAGCCTCTTATTTCAACACCAACGGCAGCTCTTTCTCTCCCTCCTCTCTCTCTCTCTCTGCCTCACTATCACTCTCTCAGCTCCCTCCCATGAGTTTTGAGGCTGCTTCAGGGCTTTAGCACTTATCAGAAGCTTAGGACTTTTTTGCCTCGCTCATTTCATTTCCTTTCCTTTCAGTCACTTCTATCTTAATTTGGTTTGACCTCTAATAAGACGGCTTAGATTTTCATCAGACGTTATCTGCATTTGCCAATATCCTTGTCTTATGTGTGTAAATAAAAACCTAATTTATATTAAAAAGCACAAATTGCGCCAACAGCGTGGCTTTTAAAAAAGCTAAGTTTGACATTGTGCATTTTTCAAACGACGATTCAGTCATGCACTGCCAGATTGTCTGTCTTTGTTGTACTTCTCTCTCCCACACACTCTCCTCTCATTCTCGAACCCTCTCGAATCACACCTCATCTGCCCGGAGCACGCCCACACACTCTTTTTGAACAGGCAATATAAACGTGATCTGTCCCTGAGATGCATTATCTTTCTGTCCGCCATGGCCAATTGTAGATGTACGAACAATTGGTAGGAGATATAGGCAAACAGCGTTTGCCCTTCAACAACTGTAGATATAAATAGTGCAGCTGCCTTACTTAAATATTGCTCCCATTATGCTAGCCAGGCAATGCTGAAAGTCAGCGCAGGTTATATATCCTGATGTGGGACGTTCAGGTTAAATCAGACGTTAATTGTTTTACTAAAGGCTGATGCATATATATAAGTGCTTTTCATATCTAAATTGCACGATTCTCAACAGCAGCAGCACATTCAGAATCCAGTGTGAAGCACAAGCAACAGCTCTTGTCTCTGTTACCATGGTAGCGAATGACAATTGGCTTTACATCGCAGGCTGGCGCTGCATCTATCTGTGCAAATATCAGCATAATCATGTGGCTAAACATTGCTTATTTGATTCCACATTGTTGCCCTGTCAAGGTCCTGTCACTTGAACTAACAAAGCAGGACTGCCCTCTATTGACTGAGACATGACACTTTGACTCCATGAATGCATCACACTTATGAATGTTGCATTAACATCTTTTGTACAAGCAAGACATCTAATTACATAAACCAAGCAAGGTCCTGACTACAGAAAGAGTACTTTTAAAAACATCCATTTCTTAAAGACCCAGAGTTTTTAGGCCATGTACGTCTGTGGTTGAGAAAAATTCATTTTAAGCAGATATGAACAATCAAAATTGCGCCTTATGCATTTGGGAATATACAAGTTTTTGTCTATTTAAATGCTGTCTAAATGTGATTCCAGTCTTTGCTGTCTGTCCACTCACTGCAGAGTGTTTTTATACATTTGTAGCAAATTTGCTCAAATCGCCAATACTCCCTTAAAACGAATGACTTCTGGTTTTCAGTGTGAATGATCCTTACGTGTCAAAAGTTGCCGTTGTGTAGAAAGCAGGTTAAAATCAAGGGCAACCAGAAGTAAACCAGTCGTAAGTCTGAGAATTCATGTATATTTTCAAAGAGTTACCAACAATGACATGATGAATGTGTCAACGTAAAAAGCTTTCACTAAATAATACTAAAAACTGAGAAACAATATCTACTGTGGCTAAAAACCAAAAAATTCCATCCAAATTCATTTTCTGTAACATTCAGGATAGAATAAATGACTTAAGGAATGTCTGCTGAGCTTGTGCACCATTTCAGTTATGTTCATTTCTGTTTGTAGTCCATTCCCGCCTGAATAAAAGTAACATGATCATTAAATGTCTCGTGATGGAGCTCTTTTTTTTAAAGCAAGGTCTCTAAGTTTGTAGGTTTTCATTAAGAGCTTTCCTCATCTGATGAGTCCAGGTACTTTTGCTGATGCTTAGAGTCCAGGTGAATGTCCCGTATAGCTAGGATACGTGTGAGCATGCTCTCCATCATGGTGCTATCCAGGGGCTGGGCTGAGTACCACACAGGGCTGCTGGGGTGGCAGGAGGCCTCGGGCTGCAGGTAGAAAAGATCTGGACGCTGCTTGACAGAGTTTGAGCTGTGAATATAAAAGAGAGTCTTGTTACTAAAAGCACCTGAAAAGTGCACTTCTCCTTCAAGCAAGAGCAATTTGACTGAAGCTCATGTTGTGTTAAAAAAACTCAAGCATCTGCACAACTGAAATCCAGTCTCACAAAAACGTGATAAGGGAAGGCAGAGAGTAAAAAACTACAGTAAATGAATAGTTCACTTCAAAATTTCAAATTTTTTCATTCTTCTGTGAAACACAAAATGAGATGAAAGACCCAAGCAAACAAACAAACAAATAAATAAAGATTAAAAATGTGATGCTCTAAAGCATTATTAACCCATATTTCTGCTGTTACAGTTTTTAAGAAGCAATACAACATTATGTGATTAAAAAACGTATAATAATTTAGCACTAAACACCTTTTTGTAACCAGACTAAACCATATTCATCATATGCAATTTGAAATCTTTAGCAAAAGTGTTATTTTAATATTATTAATATACTATAATAGTATTAATTAATATTTAGAATTAGATTATATTTTATTATTTTTTTATTATTTAAATGTTTAGCAATTTTGTCATAAGCAGTCATTTTTATTATTTAAGAAAAATGTATTAGCTTTATTTTTATGTCAGTTTTAGTCATTTTTGTAGTTTCACCTAATATTTGTGTTTAATTTTAATTAACAAATGCAATTTTTCAGTAGCTTTAATTTTAGCGTACAACAGAAAAATCTTCAATTTTGGCAGCAGAAATGACCATCCACTTTCACTGAAATTTTGTTTTAATTTAAAAAACATCAAAAAAGGTTGGAATGACATGATGATAAGTGATTCATGACAACCCTCCCTTTAAAATAACACTCACCATTTTGAGAGATAAAACTCGTAGAGTCTGACAGGACATCGTAAAGGGTTCTCCACATTCTCAGGCATCTCCAAAAACTCCTCTTCCACCGTCTCTTCCTCTCTCCTCCTTTTACCAGCTTGTGCTTGATGTTCAATTCAAGAACACAAATCAAGAAATATTATGAGCACAGATGCACACTCTCGTCACTAGGAGCTCTGTAAAGATCCATGTAGTCATTGCTTCTTCAACACACACAGCCCTCACCTTTTTTGTCTTTTTCTTCTTCCTTGCTAGAGAGTCTGAAGCGTAGATAAGCAGTTGCACCATTTTTGATGGTCTTTGTGCAGTGGGAAACATTAGAGAACGCAAGGCGTCGATGCTCTTCGATCGTTTTGAGGTTCAGCAACTTGGCTCCAAAAAACAGCAGCGTATTGAGCAGAACAATAGGAGACAGAGCGCCCAGCTGCTTGCACTCCCAAAGGTACTCCTCCTCAACCCGCGAGTGTATATATCCTTAGGAAACAGAAAAACCGGTGTCATGATCACCTTCAAAGCCTATTCACAACAAGAGTCTCGTATCAGATACAAAAAAAGGTTTGGGGTTGGGTAGATTTTCAAAAATGTATTTGAAAAATTCAGTACTATTGTATTTTATTGAGAACAAGAAATGTTCATTCATTTTAAAATGTAATTCACTCCTGTGATGTCAAAGCTGAATTATTAGCAGCTATTACTCCAGTCTTGCTCAAATACCATTTTTCCTATCTCAATGTTGAAAACTATTAATATTTTTGTGGAAGCAATTATACTTTTTTTTATGATTCTCTGATAAATATAAAAAATTGATGTTTTTAGAAGATTAATGTCAATTTTCATCAGTTTAAAAAAAGTAGGAAGGGTATGTTTTTCTAATAAAGAGTTTTTCACAAATTTTAACTGGTCATCATTATTATATTTTTTACTAGTCAGTTTCAGTTCAGTTACAGGTTTACTAAAAAAACTCTTACATTTAATTTCAACCTGTTGCCAAGAAACAATTTTAGCTGAATGTGATGAAGTAAAATAACTAAAACTGAAATAAAAACATAATAAACAAACCAACAACAACGTAATACAGTGACACTAAAATACCACAAGTTCTATTGATATATTTAATATGCATTTAATATATATATTTAAATATTCCATGTAGTTTCTTAACTGAAATAATGTCAAACTGTTTCATAACAATAAAATTCACAAAAACGCAATTTAAAAGCATTTTTATTAGCAATGCATGACACTGAATTTATTGAGCTAATCGGCTTTAGATGTAAACAGTTAGACTCTCATATGCTAGTGTGCAGAATAGCCGTGCAATTTTCTGAGCTGTCTTAATTTGTGTTTTTTTTTGTGCGTAACAAAAATGAGCAAATTCTGAGAATGACAATTACCTCCAGGAGGCAATGCATTTCCCCAGTCCTTCAGCAGTGTGGTGATGTCAGTGATGAACTGATTGTAGAGCGAATCCGTGAAGATATTTTCAAGACGCTCATTTTCTAGCAGGCACTACAAATTGAGCGAAGACAGTATGTGTCACTGAAAATGCTCATTAAAATAAAATAATGACATGTAATTACATTTATCTGAAGCAAAGATGTATTCAAATATTTATTTATTTTTAAGTACAAACCTGCTGAATGCCCAGGCACAGGTAGTAGATGCTATCGGGATCATAAGGCTCGCCGTTTGGCCTGCGAACCTCCTTGATGAAGCGGCACAGACCATAACTGAGGTCCGCAGAAGTGCACTGCAACAAATCCGCCTTCATAGTTATGGGGCCTTCTGATTAAAACACAGTGGGAGAAGAAAAAGTTGCTAAGACACATGATGGGTCAGCGCAATGTCACACACAAACTGTGACTGTGACCCTTACTAACGACATACGCTGCGTGAGTCATGAAGCAGGCAGAGAGGTAACAACTCCATGTTCTGACCCATATGTGTGAACTTACTGGACTGCTGCTCCTGTTCGCTCTGTCCTGTTTTCATTCTCACCCAGCTGGCCCAGGCTTCCACGCCGTACATTTGGTTGAGCTTTGAGCTGGAGGTACTGAGCCAAACACCGCTTGATGTGTCGGTGCCAGATCGCTTACGACCCTGAACGAGACACAAAAACACCGTTTTTAATAATTAACAGAGATATAAAATGACTACAACTTAAATGAAAACGTACAAATAAAAGCTAATTATAAACACGATGACATATAATTACATAATAACACCGCAACTACCTTTTTTAAAATAAAGGCAGATAAAATACTGCGTAAAATACAGAGTTGATAAAAATGACAGCTGACTAGTCCATAGAAAATATAACTTTTATTCTATTATAGTAATATTATTAACTAATAACATCATTTTAGTGTACATCTTGCTATTATGATGATTAGGAAGCTCATTTACAATCAAGAGAATACCAACTCAAATCAATATTTCATGTTTTTTTATTTACTTAATTGGGAAGTGGATATGTAATAATCAAGATAAATCCACAGTGAACCTATAATTAGTGAAAAATTAACCATTTCAGGTTAATACAACGACCTCTAATTACTCTACATTCTACTAAAAAAATAATACAATAATAATTCTAATGATGATAATATAAATGCACTGAATTCTCTCTAAATATATCCATAAACAAATACATCAAACGCATAGGAATGAATGAAGCCAAAGAAAGATGATGCCTCAAGAGGTATGATGCTTAAAAGCCTGAGTGAAATGTCCGACACCAAGTATAAAAATTAACGATAACATTCAATGCTAGTAAAGCAAGCCCAGGCACTTCAGACTGTAAAAAAACCAAAAAGCATTTTGACACATTCATCTCCTTTTATGGTGACTGACTTCAACTGCAGCAGCCTCCATGGCAACCACTCCTCCATCATCATCTCCTTCACTTTCAGCTTCTTCTGTCCCCATCTGGCCTGCATTCAGTCTCATTGTATTTGGCTGCGTGGTGCCATGTACAAAGTTCTTGGTATCTTTCAGTGTTCTTTTCTAAACAGCCTCTGCTTCACACTTTCAACAAGCTAGACCGTTCCTATTTGCCAGGTTCCCTCCGGAGGGAAACAAAGCTTCCAAATGCCATCTGACGGCATCACACTTCTCACTGCACCCTTTGCTTTTCTTTACTGTCAGGATAAAAATGTTCCTGAAGATTTCTGGTGGTGAGGTCTCTATCAATTCCTCTCTAGCATCACAGACACTTCAAATTTATTGAATCACATTTCTTTTCCGAAAATACCCTTTTCAAAAGTCCTCCTACAGATCATCAGATCTTTGAATTCTGGGATGGGATGCCGTATATCAATCTTTCCCATTTAATTTTTTTCTCTGCTAATTGTTAGTTCAAGAAATGAGAATTAAAAAATAAAAGAAAAAAAAACAACAATCATTGATTAAAGGTGCTCTATGCGATGTTGCAGGATTTTAGCTCGATTTCATTTTTATCTCAAACCGTATGCATCACCCCTTG
>JAUCNO010000267.1:114869-152140 GCA_032353835.1 Enteromius viviparus | reverse complement strand
TGATTAGGAAAAGGGTCATCAGCTGTGTATGATTACTCGTTTCAGCGATCCTCTCGAAATTATGTTTAAACATTCACGTAAAAATAAGAATAGTATAAATTAAAATGCAAAAAATAAAATTCTAATAGTTTAGCTTATTATAATTGAATTATTGATATGTCATGCTTTGAGCTTATTTGCATTACAGTATAATTGTCCTATGACAAATTACACACATATTCAATGTATAAATATTAATCACTGATGGACGCTGCTGTTTAAATTATGTCAACCCTAAAACAGCCTTAATCAACTGTCTTTTCGGCAAAGTCCATCCATGCAGACAGTTCTAGATGTTTTCAGATTCATTTTGCATAGTTTAATCAATATGTCCACAGTAAAGTCCATCATCTGAGTCTTAATAGGCTATTTATTATGTCTCTTGGATGCAGAATGAGCGTTTTTACCACATCTGCAATCATCTCAGCTTGAAACAAATGACCCGTAAACAATACGCCCATAATCAATAGTGCAGAACGTTTTTTCCTCTACCTCTCGAAATTTCCTGTGCCGTAGATGGCTCGGCCTCATATATAGACACATTAGCCAGGGTAAAATAGCTTGTAATTCGATGGATTGAAGCTGGCATAGAACCCAAATAAAAAGCGAAAGTGCAAAGACTTTGTACTGTGTTGGAGGTGGGATAAAAAGCATTCAGGAATAAAGACAAATAAAGCACTGTACTCCAGACAGCGAGCGTCTCTCTCCATACTCACTGAGCCCAGACGACTACAAAGCAGAGTAGAGGAGTCTGCGTAATTAGTGCTCAATTGGGCATCAAATGAGAGGGGATGGCCTGCGTCCCCCTCAACAGACTTCCACTCCTCTCCCTCCAGCTCTGAGTTTATTCAGCTGCTCTCGCCATCCAAACATGAGGCATAATTCACTATAATCACCGCAGTTACCGGCACACAGAAGCTTGTATTAAGCTAAATAAATTAATTAGGAACAAATTAAAGATGTTTGAGCAGATGCATTTTAAATGGTTTATATTCTAGCTTATAGGGGCGCTCTCCCGAACAGGGTTTAAGACTAATCCTAGAATAAAATAAATGTCAGAGCAGTCTCAACTGAAAAAAGCTTGCACTGAAATATGTAAAAAATATTTTTGCGCCATTGTTTGGTCTTAAAATGCTCACAAGTAGTGCTTATTTGCAAGGCATGTGTGTAAAAACAAAGTCCTAGCTTAATCTAATCCAAATCCGGAAAACGGGAGCCTCATAATGTTAGTCAAGGTTTTATCAGGAAGAAAATGAAAAATTCAAGGACCTCAGAAATTAATATTGTGTTTTCATACTATACCTTTAAGGCTATGTAAATGACCTCTGTTTTTATTGGATAAACTTGCAAAAGAATAGCAATAGTAACAGTTTTCCGCCATATTAGCTCTTTAACGTTTAATGTGATTGCTCTTGCAGATATCGATGAGTGTGCCAGTGAATATAACGGAGGATGCGTTCACGAGTGCATCAACATCCCCGGGAACTACAGATGCACGTGCTACGATGGCTTTCGCTTGGCCCACGACGGACACAACTGCCTGGGTAAGCCCTCGCTGCTTCACAAAGAAAGTGTGTGTGATGGTCTCAAACAAACAATATCACTGGAACTATATACTTATATATGGGCATGTCTAATCAAAGTCTGCCCAGAACGGTTTGCACGGTTAACCAATAAAAGAGGGCGATACATCCCTCATATTTTTCTTCTGAGTGCTGAGCGCAGGGTTCTGTGGGATTAATTGTAATGAGCTCAAGTTTTTGACGTTCGGTGGCTCGTCTGCCCAGCCGTTCCAGGTCAGTTGAGTCAGTCTGAGGGGAGTGTGTGTGTACGGTGTGTTTGTGTGAAAGATTTACATCGGGTTAAAGTCTTATACTGACCTCGGCGCTTTAACTCAAAACAGATGTCCGGCGCGTCGAACAATCGGCCCAATGAAGATGTGAAATTGCTGCTTTGCTGTGATCGGTGGCTTTTCTCGCAGTGTTTGTGTGGGTTATGTGGGTTTTACTCACACGGTGCAGAACACTGCTATTTCACACCTTCCTAGACTGCCTGCCATTTTTTGAAACACACTGAAACATGTATTGATTGAGTTTTTCTCTGGCAGAGCTTGAAAAGATCTGATTGTTCTCACAATTCAGAAACCAAAAAAAAGTACACAAAGTACAAATTAATGACGCAATTATTTATATTTTTATTTATAACATTTAAAACCATAGAATTTAGTTGAGAATTGTTTATAATTATTATTATTATAATTAATTTTGGGAATAAAAATTATACCAATTTTAAATTTTCTAAGTTTTTCAATAAACAATAACCTGTGCCCACCCCTAATATGTATATATATATTAAAAATATTACATTTCTTAAAGTAAATGTTTTATATTTGTTTCTTTCTGATGATACAACAGTATTATAGTATTATATTATATATATTATAGTATTATTGGATGTGTGTGTGTGAACTTCATTTGCAACAACAGGTAACAGGTTGTCTTAAACTGTTGTTTTAAATTCTTAAACAGGTTTAAGAATTAAAAAAATATATATATTGTGCATTTCAGTTAATTTTTTTTTCAAAAAGTTGGCATATTTTGATTAAGCTTAAAAAAATAATAAAATATGCATGAAAATGTTATATATGTGTGTATGTGTGTGTGTGTGTGTGTGCTAAAAAGAATCTTAACAAGCCTATATACTTCAATATTAAAAGCATTACAGAGAGATAGATAGATTGTAAAAGCATCTTACATAGTTCTGCTGGAAGATTAAGCAGTGACCCCATAATCTACTGATTTTGCGTGACTGATCATCTTGAACATTTAGCGAGTCGCAGAGGAAGAAAAGAGTCGGACTAGAGGAAGGACTAGAGGATCAGGAATAAGAGAAGGAAAAAGAGAGAGAGAGGTGTAATTCTTCAGCACATGAATCCTCTCTGGAGATTTTTTAAGAAATGTTTTAAGTGCAAATAGCATGAGCTCTGCTCCGGGTTTCACCAGAATCCTGTTCCTTTTCCAAATATTTGCTTTGGACGTGAGCCCATGATCTGCACAGAACACATGTCGCTGACGCCGTCCTCTGACCAGCGCAGCTTTACCAAACCCAGCAGCGGCAGGAAACCAGGGCTGTTTATGCTGCTGGAGCAAGGTGTTTGGGGTTTGAAGCACATGCAGAGATACTAAAGCAAACTCTGTGCAAACAGACAGCCAGTACCAAAAATATTTCCCAATCGTGTAGAGATGACAAAGATGTTAGTAGTGAATGTGGATGCTCAGTTTCACTCCTTGTGTTCTGTGTGTGTCAGTGCACAACTGATAATGTAGTGCAAGTGTGGATTGTTCTTTATTATTCCTGTTTTCAGCATTAATGTATTACCTACAAGATAATAACTGATCAGATTTCTTGACACATTTGTTTGATGGACTTCCAGCGTCATGGTTTTACTGTTATGATGTTATGATGACAATTTTCTTTGTGTATTTGCATGGAATACATTTCAGACCTTTGTAATTCTGCAATAGTCGCGCTATATAAATAAAAAAGTGATAGTCTGTAGCCACACCCACACAACACCTGATTGGCTCAGAATCCTAAACCACACATAATAAATACCCATTATTTATTTATTTAATAAATATTTAGGACACATTTATTTACTTACTATGATGGATGATGATGATGATCTCATTGCTTTGTATTTCAGTTATTTGATAGGCTACATTTCTATATAACAATTAAAATGTATTTTATTTATTTGTTTATCAATAACCATTTAATAGGAAATAATGAAGTCTGACAATTCAAATGTCAAATTAATTACATAACATCCTGTTTAATTTGTCTATTAATAATTTGTTTATTTTGTGTTTATGATCATTTATGTTATTGATTTTAGATCAATTAGTAGTTGTAGTAGCAGCAACTAGATTTTTTTTTTTATCGTTTAATGTTTATTCACCAGATACGCACACACACAAACACAAAGGTATTTACATTTAAAATTAGGTTTTTCTTTAGCAGAGGCTTTAATCCAATGTTTGGTAGTCACGGCCACAGTGACATCTGATTGGTACAAAATCCTGCTTGTTCTTTGCCATTTTGTACAGTATTTTTACTTTCAGCAAAGGCAGAATTCGATGCTTCATGTAGCAATTGTCAAATGGTGGGAATGTGAGTCTGTTTTTGAGTATGTGTGTGTGTGTGTGAGAGACTAAGAGAGAACACGAGCGCTGGGAAATGGTTATATTCCCCCCTCGGCTCGGCTGAAAATGGCCTAGATTGGAAACTCTATCCCAAGGCCTCAGTGCATTGGACAAATAGACAGAAAATTAGTTTCGCATGAGGGTTTATTAAGCGTGAGCTTGTGTATACAGCAGCCTGACTCTGATGAGACGTATCTGAGAGAGATCAGGTTGCAGTCTCATCCTCAGAGAGGCAGACGACACACAGAAATGTCTCGAATGAGAACAAACACTCACACAGTTGTCAGTTTGACGGCTTGTGCCCTCGTAGGACAGAGTTTTAGTGGTAAATGGGTTAAACTCGACTCAACACCTGCTGTCAGAGATACTAAAGTTTCTTATCATGCTTTAGACAGAGTGTCAATATCTCTGTTTTGTTTTATTGTTGACTTAACAGCTCACAATTCAAATACTTTACATCTAATAATTCTGACTTTACATCTCACAATTCTGACTTCACATTGAATAATTCTGACATTACATTTCACAATTCTGACTTTACATCTCACGATTCTGACTTTACTGTACATCTCATAATTCAGGCTTTGTTTTTTTTTCATCAGTTTAGTAATTTTGTATTGTGTGTGTTATCTAGTGTTTGTGTGTGTGTGTGTGTGTTTTCAGGTATAATTTATTAATTTATTTGTTTATTACTTATTTAGTATTATTTATTTATTCATTAATTTTATTCGTTTGTTTGTTTGTTTATTTATGGGAATAAGGCAGAAGGTGAATATATTTGTTACAGGGCGGACCTCTGTGGCGCCGTCCGACCGCCATCAGCGGGAACCTTCGCCGGAATATTAGTTCCTACCCGGACTCTTTTTTCCTGAACACTTCTGCTTTCGCGGGTTTCCGCCTTTATAAAGCGAACTTTGAGCTATGCTCGATGCGAAGTATTGCTCCTAGTGACTCTACCAAGCATTCTCTCTGGATTACCCTTTTGGACGGATTATTTTTTATTACCTGGACTGTTTATTTCGACGTTGATTCTCGCTGGTTGCCCCGATCTTTGCCTGGACTGTTTTTACCGATCTCTGCTTGTTGCCTCGACCATTGCCCGGACTATCGCCATTGATTCTTGCCTGTTGCCCCGAACTACGCCTGTTTTACAGTACCTGATTACTCTGTTTACCTCTCACTGTGTTATTCTCTGCCTGGTTTACTGCACTTAATAAACATCTGCACATGGATCTGCCGTCTGCCGAGTCCGATATGTCACAGAATACTTTGCCAGAACTTGATCCAGCAGATGTGTATCGCCTGGCTAAGAAAGTTAGCCGCCAGGGTGGCCTACTGAACACTCACCACCAGCAGCTGGAGAAGCTGACGCGAGCTTCTGAGGAGATGGGGCAGTCTCTGCAGATGCTCAACACCTCGATACAAGCCCTTAATACCGCCATTACTGCTCTGGTCCAAAACCCTTCAGTCACTCAAGCACCATCTCCAGCAGCCGCCACCTTAGCCGTAGGATTAGCACCTCACACATCTCACGCCGCCCGTGTATCGCTTCCTGAAAAATATGACGGCTCTCCAGGGAAATGCCGGGGCTTTCTCATGCTGGCCAACCTGTACATCACCCGACAGCCTCAATGTTTCATGGATGATGACAACAAAGTGTCGCTGATCTGCTCACTCCTGACTGGCAAAGCACTGGATTGGGCCACTGCCCTGTGGGAGGGTCAGGGCATGGCCTTCATGTCATACACTCCAACGCAAGTTTCGGCAGGTTTTCGATCACGCCACTGGAGGGCGCGAACCCAGTGAGGAACTGCTAGCTCTCAAACAAGGGTCCACCTCAGCTGCCGAATTCACGCTGCAGTTTCGTACCCTCGCTGCTCAGACGGGTTGGCCGCCTGAGCCACTGAAAGCACTGTACCGCAAGGCTCTTACCCGAGAACTCCAAACGGAACTGGCGTGTCGTGACGAGGGCCGTACACTGGACCAGTTTATGGAGCTGGCTATACAACTGGACAATCTGATCCGCTCTCGCCGACCTCGTCCTGCCCTGCCTACTCGAGCCTTCCCCCCCCAGCCAGCACGCCGCTCCTGAGCCCATGCAGATCGGAAGGACTCATCTGTCAGAAGAGGAGTGTACCAAGAGGATGCGTGAAAACCTCTGTCTGTACTGCGGCCAACCAGGACATATCCGAGCCGACTGCCCGGTGCGGCCACCACGTTCAACCCCCACACAGATGAGTTATGGGTCTCATGAACACTCCTTAACCTTGCCAGTCACCATTTGTGTTAATGGTAAACAGATACAGACTACGGCTTTTATTGACTCTGGGGCAGAGGGGAATTTTGTGGATGAGTCGTATGCTAAGAACTGCTGTATCCCTCTTGTTACATGTGGACCACGTGTGGCTGTCGCAGCCCTAGATCACCGGCCGTTGGGTAACGGCGAGATCACCTGTACCACCCAGGACCTGCAGCTCTCCGTCGGACCCATCCACTCTGAGATCATCGGTCTGTTTACTATTTGCTCCCCTGATTACCCCATCATTCTCGGCCTACCATGGCTCGATCTCCACAACCCTACCATCTCCTGGCCAGACCGTCAAATCCTGAGATGGTCTGCTCACTGCCACGCCCACTGCCTACAGCCAGTTCGAGCCCTCTCATCGTCCATCAACCCGACGCCTCCTGTCACCGAGGAGGATGAATTCAATACACTCCCCAAGGAATATCAGGACCTCAAGGAGGCATTCAGCAAGAGAAGAGCGACCCATCTACCACCGCATCGTCCCTACGACTGTGCTATTGAGCTCCTGCCTGGCGCTTCACCACCCAGGGGCCGCATTTTCCACTCTCCCAACCAGAAACTGAGTGTATGAGAACATACATCCAAGAGGAACTTGCCATGGGGTTCATCCAAACATCCACGTTGCCCGCCTCGGCTGGGTTCTTCTTCGTAAAAAAGAAGGATGGCCACCTGACGTGTGTGTCATTCCTGGGCTACGTTATCAGCCAGGACGGGGTGTTTATAGATGAGGACAAGGTTTCAGCAGTACTCAATTGGCCTCAGCCCAAGACCTTGAAAAAATTGCAGAGATTCCTGGGGTTCGCCAACTTCTACCGCAGGTTCATAAGGGGATTCAGTCAGGTGGCCGCACCTCTTACAGCTATGACGAAGAAAGGCACCACCACCCTGCCTTGAACGGCGCAGGGAATCAGCGCCTTTCAGGAACTAAGGACTCGTTTTACGTCAGCTCCCATCCTCACACACCCAGATCCATCCAAGCAATTTATAGTAGAGGTGGATGCATCCAGCACGGGCATTGGAGCTGTGCTCTCACAGAGGCAGGGAGATCCAGGCAAAGTCTTTCCTTGCGCCTTCTATTCTCGCAAGATAACCTCAGCCGAGCGGAACTACGATGTGGGGGACCGCGAGCTACTGGCCATGAAAGCAGCCCTTGAGGAATGGCGACACTGGCTAGAGGGGGCTGCCACACCTTTTATAATCCTCACGGACCATCGGAACCTGGAGTACATTCAGGGGGCAAAACGTCTAAATGCCAGACAAGCAAGATGGTCACTATTCTTTGCTCGTTTTAATTTCACCATAACATACCGTCCGGGATCCAAGAACGTCAAGGCCGACGCCCTGTCCAGGCAGTTTGACACACCCACAGACCCCACTCCGCCGAACCGCATCATTCCGCTGCCCCACATAGTAGCTCCTATCCGTTGGGACATTACTGCAGAGATATCAGAGGCCCAATCATAGGACCCAGCACCGCCTGAGTGTCCCCCTGATCGCACTAACTTACCGGCCACCCTTCGTCAGAGACTCTTGCACCACTTGCATGACCTCCCTTGCACTGGTCATCTGCCGTCTGCCGAGTCCGATATGTCACAATATGATAAACATTTTTACAATTTAAAAAAATATGAATAGTAATAATATTAAGATAATTCTACATTGTATTACATTATTTTATTATTAGTTTATTTTCTAATTAATTAAAAACAAATTTTTTTTTTTTTCAAAATAAAGCAGGAGTGTTTGAGAAACATTTTTTTTTTCAATAAAAACTGCTTAAGTTAGTATTTAGACAATTATTATTAGTTAGAATTTTGATATTAGTAAATGTATTTATGCAATTCCATTGTTTATATTTATATTAGAATATATCAATAATATTAAAATAATTGTATATTGTATTGTATTATGTTTTTTCAATTATTTGTTTATTATCTTTTATAAATGCCTTTCATGGCAATACTGTACATTTAATTTATATTTGTGTGAACAGTCCATTACAAAAAAAATTTACAAATTACCAATTGGCTTAAAATCTGCATCAATCAAAGACAGACTAATCTCTGACTATAATCAAATAATTCAGATGTCATGTTGATTTAGGATCAGTCTGAGTTCAGGAAAGGGCCCTGATGTCATTTAACAGCATACTGCAGGTTAAAATGTATTGGCTTTTAATCAGCCGTTGAATGATCAGTTTGTTTAACGATCCATGAATCCTAAAAGAATCCATCAACGCACACAACTTTGTTTTTCTATTACAGTGAGACTTTGCATTGACGTCTATATTATTATATGAGCTAATAATATGTTCTGTTCCCTAACCCTCATGCTAACCTCTCTGCAAGTGCATGATTTATGACATTATTTAGTAAGTTTATTAAGCGTTTCCACTGCAAAGCAAAGGTGCCAACAACATCTACAGATAGAGCTCACACAGGCTAGCAGAATGAGAGACTTCATGAAATCACCAGGATGCACTGATTAATGATTTAAAGACTTCCATCATTCATGTGTGTGAATGAAGGAACGCGTCAGAATGGTACAATTACAGTATATTTATTGAAATCTGTTTTTTCAAATATATATAAAATTTGTTGTCAGGCTTAACATTTACCTTGTATTGTGAGTTGTAAAGACACAAATTTGAGATCTAAAGTCTAGATTATAATATAAAATCAGAAATGTTAGGTGTAAGGTCAATTGTGAGATGTTAAGTCAGAATTATTAGATATTAAGTCATAATCGTTAGATATAAAGTCAGAATCGTGAGATGTAAAGTCAGAATTATTAGATGTAAAGTATTTGAATTGTGAGATGTTAAGTCAGAATTGTTAGATATAAAGTTAGAAGTGTGAGATGTAAAGTCAGAATCGTGAGATGTAAAGTCAGAATTGTGAGATGTACAGTAAAGTCAGAATTATTCAATGTAAAGTCAGAATTGTGAGATCTAAAGTCAGAATTGTAAGATGTACAGTAAAGTCAGAATTATTCAATGTAAAATCAGAATTGTGAGATGTAAAGTCTGAATTGTGAGATCTAAAGTCAGAATCGTGAGATGTAAAGTCAGAATTGTGAGATGTAAAGTCATAATTGTGAGATGTATTCATTCTTTGTTAATGATTTTCAAATAATCGTTTTCGCGGATCATGGATTCTGAGTGAGTTGCCACAGCTTTCGCTTACGCTTCGCAAATTTTCGTTTGCTGTTTTGGCACAAACCTCTCGTGGGGGCGGGCTTAACAGCGATCTATTCTGATTGGCTAATGAGCTTTTGATGGACAGTTGTTCTCTGAATTGGAAGCACAGACGGTGACGTCAGTGGCGCGCATATTGGAAAGTTGTTGCGGTGCAATACGTCGGGAGAGCCGAATCATCTGCCGTAAGGGCGTTGGGGCTTCATTTGGGAACACCATACGGCTAATCACATGAGAGGACCCACTAGAATCGTAAAAACTTTCTTATCTTATCTTAAAGATTCTTATCTTTAACAAAAAACAAACAGAGTGTATTTATAACATGAAGAAATGTTAAAAAAGGATAAAACCTGTGTAATATCTTATAGGTCACTGGTCTCAAACTCAATTCCTGAAGGGCCACAGCTCTGCACAGTTTATTTCCAACCCTAATCAAACACAGCTGATCCAGCTAATCAAGGTCATTAGGATCAATAGAAACTCAAAGCAGGTGTGATTTGGAGCTGGTTGGACCTAAACTGTGCAGAGCTGTGACCCTCCAGGAACTGAGTTTGAGACCCCTGTTCTATGGTATCACTGCAAAAATCCCCTTTCAGAATCTCTGTGTATGGTGATTTGTGCCAGTTTATAATACTGATTGTTTGTATTACTGTTTATTCAAGATACTAAACTAACTCACCACTGAGGAACATCCGCTGGAAATGTGACTCACTGATGAGTCACTGCAGATGTTTTAAAACCTCTGGCAAAAATCAGCATCCTGAGTGGAGGCTTTGTTAAAAAATGACTTCATAAAAAACTGAGGGAACTTTACTACTACGATCATCACAGCCAGAGGGGGTTCAACAGACATGACTATCCTAAGTTATGTTATAAAACCACAGACCTTGAGTAATTAAGGTCTTTGTAATAAATGTGCATTCAAAGGTGTTAACATATGGAGAGCTGTGAACCCCCGACAAACCTATACGATTTCAAATGGTCTTTAAATTCGTCTTTGGAGGTCAAAGTACTTGACCTGGAAAACACAACACCTTTAAAAGGGTCTTAAAACTCAGGGTGGTTCACACACCATTACTAAAACTCTACTAGTGACATCTTACTCCAAGACAACAGGACTTCATTGTGCTCTTACCCATACGGCCTACCATCAAGGACCCATTGTTGGGACCCTTGGGCCAAAAGGACCACCCTCACCCCCACCCAACGCCTACTCATCACACATTAAAAACAGCTTGATTTCCTCACCCCAGGCCAGGGACCAATTTGGCCAATTATCAAAGGCAGACAGGAAGACTTTTGTTTGAAGTGAGAGAGAATGAGAAAGACGGTCCCCTTTAAAGTGACTCCACAGGGGAGGGGGAAAAGTGGAGAGAAACTACAGGACAAACGTTGCCAAAGTGGGTCGGGGGGTTCTTTTCAACTTTGTGCTAATTAAAGGGACAGCGGCACGCCAGCGGGGCGGAGCGCTGGTAAACACAAGACTTTGAGGAAAACGAAGGGGGCGGATGGACCAGGTGGGAAATTGCTGTTGTGAACGGGAGAGAAACACTCCTCGTGTAGATCACACAATGCTTATCACAAGACTGTGTGATTTTTGGAGCTCAGACCCATTAAAGGTGTTAGGACTTGTGCCAGAAGAAACAGAATGTGAATGACTGACCTAACACACTTACTGTCATTTTTCTACAAACTCATCTAAACAAACCCAAAACTCATGTATAATTTGATTTACACAAGAAAGACAGGTTTCTAGACCAACATCCATCTATGCTACTGCAAAATGTTCCTTATGGTTAATGAATCTTAAAAAAGTAGAATATTTCCTTTCAATCCTGTATATAATGTTTATTTAACTGAAGACATCATTTAAGAATGAAGAAAGTTATTTTATGCGGGTAATTAAAGCTTTGCTATTAACAGAATCAGGTTCTGTACAAAAAAAATAAATGAATCAAACAAAAAAGCAAAGCAAACTTAAATTACAAAACTAAACTAAAATACTGGTGGTGCAAGAATGCATTTGGTGGATTTGGTGCAGAAGAAGTAGAATGAATCATATTATTGATGTATGCATGATAACACTGTTTCAAGCATTCCTGCAGTTCAAAATTGGCTAAAAATGCCAAGGTCACAGGTTTGATTCCCATTGAATGCATGAAAAATGTAAAACTTGGAAGGCATAGATAAGAGCTGTACTTGCATGTTGAGAAAAATCATTTTAGGGAGTTGCCAAGATGAACTGACTTTCCCCTAAATGAATTCCATCGCCCAGGTTGTGGGAAAAGGCATCACCAACCAACCACATGAAACACTAACAGCTGGGCTGAAATGACCCAGTTCCTCATATTCACAGTCAGCTGGACCATAATGATATTATATACGGTCACATTTAAGCATGTGAATGCACCTCAGTCTAATCTAATATCTTAGATGTGTCAGCACTGGTCTAATTACCATACGTCAGTTGTGTCGGACACACTGGACAGACAGTGGCAGCTGTGTTTTCCAGCCTCGGCCAGGGGCCATGCATGGCTCTCTTGGGTACAGGGATTTCGGGGTGTCCTTCAGTTCCCACAACATCACGCCTCAACTATTCCTCTACCCACCACCCCGTTATGAGGTAAACACAATAATAACAGCAGTATGAGATTAATCACTCTCACTATATAGGCTATATATCAACATCTGGAGGAGATTGTACTCAGCAAATTGACACTCTGAGAGTGCATGATCTGGCAGAGAAGCAACATATTAGTAGACAAACCACAGTTCATATTATTCTTTGCCATAAAATCCAGCAACTAGTTCCTATAAAATAAATAAAATAAAATATCCATAAACTAATTTATAACAAATACTTGCTTGATTGATTAAAATTTATTGACTTTTTTTTTTTAACAGATTTGCTAAAGATTACAAGATTAACTTTATCTATTGCAAATGAAAGGAAGGTCACATCAGGTTTTGACGATTGTGCAACTCTAGGAACTGGATCTTATTCGGCCCACTGAATAGATACAACTCAGCTGGTTATATGCTCATCCCAACCTCACTTATCATCTAAAAGTCAACATCTACAGCACCAGCCAGGAACCAGAGGGCCATACAAATCACCGTCGTCCCACTAAAACCTCTTTTGGGAACTACACAGCCTTACAGGGTCACAAATGAAAGGGCTCAAAAAGAAACCTTTGATTTATTTCTTAAGGGAACTCGGTGCATAAAGGGATTTGTTACAAACTGCTCACACAAAGCCCTGTAAAATGCCACAGGCTCCCTTCACAGACATAGTTCATTTAAAGTCTCTCCAGACCCTCGGTCTGCTGTCTAATGCCGGGCCGTGGTAAAAAGCAGCAGGTGGCTCAGGGTGGTTATCTTAGACCTCCTATTTTGCATGTTGGGAAGGCAGCTGAACTTGAGCCAATGTAAGTCATGTGTGAGAGCCAGACATCTAATTGCAACATCAGTCAGCATGTTAATAAAGAAACTATGCCAAAAATGAAGGTTGGTCTAAACGAAGGACGAGCAGGAGGCCATGCATAGGTAGACTAAGTAAGAAAGGTTTTATGCATATTTTTTTTTCAAAAATCGAGAAAATTATATCAAAATAAACTGTAAAGTTGGTGTAATTCCAAACCCTGAGTTATTATAATGCTGAGTTATCTTGTAACATGTTTCACATAGTTCACCCTGGGATAGTATTCAGTCATGCACAGTTCACGTTTCAAAGTTCATTTCTAAAGTCAGGTCCTGAAAATTCTGAAAAATGATACATTTTCTTATTTGCATACTAATGAGATTGAAAAATGTTTAAATAACTGCTTGTTGAATGGTGAAAGTGTCACAATGCAAATCAGCTTCTGAAACGCTGAAAGAAAATGCAACAACGAAAAAAAAAAAGAAAAAAAAAGATCATCATGTGAGCCTTACTGTAACTGCACATACTGTACAGCTCATAAATAATTAAATAGGCAAGAATTGAGGCACTTTACGATAGGTTGACTTTAGGCAATATAGGGTTAAAAGATATGGAAGACCCAACAAATGACTAAAAATAGAGATCCTGTTGAATTGAAAATTTTGCTGTTACATTCTTATGTAAATTAAACAATGCAAGCTATAAACCCTAAAAGTTCACATGCACATCCCAACATCCAATCAACACCTGATGAAAAAAACCAACTCCCGATCTCTTTATGATAACTGGTTACACTTCTTTGTTATGTCACAGTATGGAAGAAGAGATCTCTCGCTTTACTTTCATTTAATCTTGATTCCAACAAACCTTGGACTTGGATATTAGCACGTTCACATCAAAAAGGACACAAACAACATACTGTAAAATAGTGACCAGATGTTTCCATCAGGATGTTCATTTCCTATGCTGGCAGCCTACCTCCAAGAGGGCCGATCTTGTTGGTGATGGCGTATCGAAGGATGCGCTCTTCTTTGACGTACATAACAAATATGCGCTCCATTCTCAGTTCCAGCGTCTCCAGTCTGCTGCGGGGCCCGTGAGAACAGTCCCTGTATGTGATGTTCTGTTTGACCTGGAACGTGTGGGTCTCTGCTCCGTTTTCAGCTGATACGACTGTAAACTCACGCACGGATGTGGAGGTAATCACTGAGAACAGGAAGAAAAGGCAAGAGTTTAGAGGAAAGCAATTTTAAGCAAACTTTGGGTTTTAATTCTAGAGCCAAAATCCCACAGGATTTAATTGTTAAGCAACCTCTTGTTCACCAACATGAGCTTTTATTTAGGATGCATGAAGATCAGACACAGCTTCCTCTGAAAGGAAGTAGAGGAGACGGGAGACGTCACAAGATCTTTTTTTTTAGCTTACATTTTCTTTTCCTGTAATTTTTTCTATATCTAAGCCACTCTCCACAAAACCATGACCTATACCATTTAATTTTTTTATGTTTTGGAAACATCTCTTATGCACACCAAGAAATGTATTTGATCAAAAATACAGTAATTATAAAATATGAATAAAATGCGTCACGTGATCTTTTAGAAGTGCTCAAGAAACAATGCTTATTATCTACATTATAAAATGTTTAATATTTGTAAGGAAACTTTGATAAAAAAAATGGATTCTTTTATTTTTTGCAATATATATTTTATATTTGTAGCAATAGCAAAAAATACACTGTATGGGTAATTTTTTTTTTATTCCAAAAATAATTACTATTTTAATTACAGATTATATTCCATAAAGATATTTTGTAAATTTCCTACCATAATTATATCTAAAGTAATTTTTTTATTGGTATTATAGATACTTAGATATTATCTCGGCAAATATTGTCCTAACAAACCATGCATCAAAGGAAAGATTGTTTATTCAGCTTTGATGATGTATTTAATTAATTAGATTAAATTTAATCTATTGACAGCCCTGGGGAATATAAAACAGAATATATATTAAAAAAAAAACAATTAAGAAAACACTCTTAAATTGTATCAGGGTCATGAAACACAGATGTTCCTCCAGAACTTACATGAAGGATAATAATGGTAGGTGTACTTAAATGGCTCCATCTGCACCGTGGCACCAGGAGGGATGAAGGGAACACTGCCCCGTAACTGAGTGTCCACATTGAGGTAGTTCTGGTTATCCAAACCCCTAGCTGTCTGGACGATGCTGAGACGCTGGTTCCCGGGATAGAAGATCACATCGGCATGGCGAGTGAATTCGGCGCCTGTGAAACAGAAAGGATAGTTTTCAACATGATTAAAGGTCGTTAAAGAGCAGTATTGTTGCTCACTCATTTTTCTGCAAACAAATATAACAAGATCCAGATGGGGGCTGTGACCCTTATAATAGTGCTTGATGAACATTTAGGTGTTTTTCATAAAAGAAAAAAACAGGCTTTTACATACAAAGTGAAAACATATTATTATATAATGGAGCACCTGACTTAAATTAGAGAAAGTGGTTAAGAACATATCAGACTAACAAAGCCCTTGCGGGACTCTATTAGCAAGAACAAAACCTCTAAGCCTAAAATCTCTCAGCAGGGGGCCATATGTTTAACAAACACTCTACACCATAAAAGAAGTAGGAATTGAGAACATGACGGCCTCACCGGTGATACTGAAGCCATTAAGGCTGTTTGGCAGCTCCAGGGCGAAGAGCCAACCAAACAGACCTCCAATGGGGGCCACAGGCATGAGGGCCCAGCCCACCGGCTCTGGGACCTCACTAATGGCTGTGTACGCTCGTCCGTCACCCACCACGATGTAGGCATGAAGGTCGATGCTGTCCAGCTGCACTGTTGTGCCACCCACCAGTACAGTGCCTCTGACCTTTCCATTCACACGATGAGGAGCACCTGCGGACAACATGGAGATGAAATCAAAAAATCGAACTTACGATTGTTTGAGTTGTCTAATTCTCTGAGTTGAGAAATAAATCTGAGAGGTTCAAATAAATGTCCTGAAGGCATGAGGTATTTTTAGGCTAGCATCACCTTGGTTCCCTTGGCAAACAAATCAGTAGGATTTCTCCATTGGTTTTTGAATCATTTCAGAAAGTGACCAGCAAAAGTTTATGATTCTTACATGTTTTGTTCATCAAGATACTGCTTAGTTAAAAACGGCTTCATGATACATTTGTTGCTGACAAACATGCAGCTTCACGCTTCACAAGATAATAACTAATATACTGGAATCAGATTACTTGTGGATTAGGCTTTCATTCTGATGGCACCCATTCACTGCAGTGGATTCGTTGGTAAGCAAGTGATGTGATGCTTAATTTCTTCAAATCTGTTACGATGAAGAAACCCATCTTGAATGGCCTGAGTAAATTCTCAGCAAATTTTAATTTTGGGATGAATTAAACGTTTTACATCTACAAGCAAAAAATCTACAAGGTTTAGTTATAATTTTTTGCAAAATGTAAGCTGCAGGAAAGCTGTAAAAAAAAAAAAAGTAAGGCTTTAGAAAACTTGGAATATTGCATAAGTCTTGGTAGATTAAAAGACTACGCTTTTGCTGTAGGGATGAAATGATTCACTCAACTCATGATATGATTTTTGGACTCAAATTTAACACTTAAGACAAATTAAATCTCTTCATTTAACAAACCCAAGCTTTGCCTGTCAGAAGCTTACATTTCGAATTAGAGGCAACTACTGTATTTTAATTACTATCCAAACAAAGAAGATGCACAAATGCAGCATGAGCAGTTTTTATTCTAAATTATTAGCGCTATGCAATTATATTAGATAAAATGTTTTTCCGAAACAAAAAAAAAACGCTAAGTCACTGTCTGACAGCAGGTGGCGCTTATGGAACAGCAGTGCTACAGTGTTTCCTTGCCTGCAGCTGTAAATAAAGCACTAGCGAGCAGTAATGAACACTACTTTAATATGCATTATACAGAGGCAAGATTAAGGAAAACATTATCTAAACTCCTTCCCTGAATTGTATCAGACTTCATTTAATCGATTTGAATCTTCACATATTTGTACTGATTTAAAACTAGCTCTCGGTTCATTGTTACATCCCTATTTTGGCCTGAAAACCTGCTGTTTTGTTAAGAAGAAAATGGGGCGAACTATTTGTCTAATCTACAAGCTGCTCTCAAAAGCTACAATTTCTCCAGTTACTCAGCTGTTTCAGAGTGGTTTTGGATAGTCTTCCCTCTACACCACCTCCCTCACCGGCCACACAAAGCTCTTACTGTATACACACGCATATCCAACAGCTGAGGAAGTTTTTCCACTGAATATTTTCTCTCAGACACAAATGTCTGTCATTCAGCACAAGCCAGACTTGACATTGAAACGGGGCTCAAAATTTCTTTCGCACATAAGCATGGAGTCGATGTTCACAGGTAAATTACAGGCGTGCAAAGCCAATGTGATGTCACTGTCTTGGAAAGATCCTGTTCCTCAAACCCCATGAGGGCCGCCGAATGATCCACCGGGGAAATCCACTCAGGTTTTCCAAAAGATCAAGTGTTTCCAACATAAAAAAATCCCACAAAATTGCTGTGGCGGCCACAACTCTTAATAAAAAGACTGTGGAATAAGTTGTGGGTATTACCGCAGCCAGTTAACACAAGTGTTCGCCAATTACAGATAATTAGCAGCACGCAAGAGAAGCAGTTAGTAAAAGACCAAGTCTGACAGGAAACAACTGTTCGGAATTTGCATGCCAACTCAAAATGTTATCTACAAATTCCTTCGCATTACAAAAATATACATCTTTACTCTTAAAATAGCGTGTTGGAAAGAGAAACACTGGTAATATATCCCCAGAGATGACCTGCGAATGTTGTTCATACTTTCAGAACAAGGTCATGTTATGTGTAGCTTTTACAACGGCTCTTTTTACAGCCCAGTCTTACCGTTTGGCAGGCAGTGACGGCCGTTGCCGTAGAACCCTGAGCTGCAGTGACAGCAGAAGCCGGTGGAATAGTCCGAGCAGTGTGCGTTCTGACCGCACTGCTGCTGGAAACGCTCACATGTCTCTTTATTGTCGGTTGAGTAATGGATGACTGCAGGAGAGAGCGGAAAGAGAGACAAATTGCTCTTAAATGGGCTAGTAAAGTCAAACTCAGTCATAAGTCATAGGTTAACTCCTACACAATCTTGAGATTGTTTTGATAGATAATACTGAATAATAGGAAGTCACAATACTGAGTCAAATAAAATTAAAAAATGACAGACTTATAATAATAATACTTTCATGCATGCCCATGATTGGGAATTTTAAGGTTTTTGTATTTAACTGATATTCTTTCTTAGACATTAACAGTGTTTTGGAAAGAGTTTTAAATAGAATTGTGTAATTCTGTTGATGTAAATGCCCAGCAATTTGTTCAATGTTCTCATTTGTAAATATTAAAGTATATTTTAATTTGTAAAGCTTAAGTGACAAAATGTATTTAATATTATTCATTGTATAATAATTATGGATATACTACTGGATAACTGTGTTATTTCTGTATTATTTATATACTATACTATTATTTTATTTTTTTTACTTTTAAACTGTAGTTTTTTTATTATTATTATAATCATAACAAAAATATTTAGATTTATGATTAAACTTTTTTTATCCGTAAGATTAAGTATTTTCATTTATGTTTTGCCATTTGTTTAGTTTATGTTTTACTTTTTTATTATCCATATTTTTTTTATATATATTTATGCAATATTTATATTTTTATTTGATTTAGGTTTATTTATAGAAAATACATTTTTAGTTTTAAAATGAGTTACTTTTAGTTAACAATAACAACGCTTGTATATAAACACACTAATTAACATACCTTAGAAATAAGCAAATGTTTGCCTGAGGCAGTTGTTAGAGTACTAATGGACAGTAACATTTTTAGGGCGGTGCTTAGCTAAGTTTCATTCGCTATGTTTCAGTATTGGTTATGGATGACAATCATTCAGCTCTCACCTCCAGAGTCAAAGTCCACTTTTTCCTCAATACTGAACACTTGACCTCCAGAAGGTGGGGCATCCTTCACACGGTTCGGGTACACCTGCAGAATTGCATGTTTTGGTAATGGCCTCTGGGGCTGGGTCACGTCCTCCGGCTGAGGAAAATCGCCTGGACCAGACTCTGAGGGCTGAGGGGGAGCCTGACCAAGGGGCACCTCCTGGTTAAGATGCTCCAGTACTGAGGAGTCCTGGTCTGGCTCAAGATACTCCGTTGTGGAGGGATCTTGGAAATCAGGATCAATGGGATCATACTCTTCCTCATCTGTCTCTGTGTAGTCTTCATCAGGGAATGCAGCATTCAGGACTGGGGGGGCTCTGGTGAAAAAAGCCTCATGCTGTGCAGGAACGACATTCTGGAAGGAGTATCTGTTTCCGACGTGGAAGAGCCAAACTCCACGCTCTCCTATGTTTCCTTTTCTGAAGAGAGTTATTATTAAAAAATTATTATTACAAAAATTCCAATTATATAAAAAAATAAATCAATCATGGCAATTACAATGTAATTTAAAATAAATCTTTAAATAAAATAAGATATAATGATAAAATAAAATTTAAACAATCATTATATAATATCTAAATATATTAATAAAATAAATATAATAATGAGATAAAATATAAACGAACATAATATAACATCCTAATTTACAATTTAATATAAAACATGTATTATTATAAATATTAATTCAAAAATATATATCAAATAAATATTGAATGTTCTGTTTTTCTGCCTCCATACACTTTTGTAAGATTTTATTTAATTTTTGTAGCAAGGATGCATTAAATTTATTAAAAATGACAGAAAATATATTTTTTCGCAACTCTATTCATTAAAGAATCCTGAACAAAAAATGTATCATGGTTTGTAATATTTGTAATATTATTCAGCATCAAATCAGCTTCCTACAATGATTTGTAGAGGTTAAAATTATAAAATAAAAAATAATCTTAAAATATATTATAAGTTTTAGGTTTATGTTATGTTAAAAACATTTAATAACAATATAATAACAATTTTTATATTATTTGTAAATTGAGTAATTTTCCGTATTATTTCTCAAAATAAAAGTTTTATTTTTTTTTAAAAAAACGCCTCATTTTAAAATGGTAAATCCTCTGATGCTTACTGGTAAAGGTTTTTGACAGACTGCTCATCACTGGTGACGCTGTAATATGGCCCCTCTGTCCGAGAAAAGAACAAGAAGGACAGCTCTCCTCTGGTGAAGCCCACACGAGCTGGAAGCTCAATTTCAACATTGTAAGATTCCTTGGGCCTTGTCCCAAAAAACTGCAGGCCATCCTCAGGGTATAGGTAGAGAGCATAAGTATCCTTCTCATTGTACGCAAGCACCACTTGGAATGTGTTTACCTTGAAGAGAAGAAGACCATTACTCCAGAATTTGCGCAGCACTTCAGAAGGTAATAAAACCTTCAAAACATTTCACCTGTAAATATTCCATTATATACTGTAAATCTATCTTAAATAGTTTACTTAACTTCCTTCTCCTTACTTCTGGACAAAGTGGTCTCTAAAAGAGATTTGTTTTCTGTATATCCGACCATCTAGAGCTTCAGCTGAAATCCAAATATGGTCTTTCTCACAACTTCACAGATTTTACAAGCCTAGTAACCCACCAAAAGTGCCTCAGTACTGTCTCTTGCCCTCCTTTGTTGTTGTTCACACGTAGTTTTACATCATTTAACAGATCACTAAAAATATTTTCGGAGCCTAGTGACACCCTTAGCAATGTCAAGTTGTTTAGGTATTACTAGGGTTGTTTTAGTAAATATCATTCAGAATTAGATTTTTATTAGGGGTGGAATGATACACAAACTTGTGTAACAGTGTGTAGCTTGGTTTTAACATCCCGGTTTGGTACGATTTCAGTTTTCAGAGAAACCTAAAATCACTATTTTTTTTAAAATAGTGATTTACTGAGCAAGTTGCACTTTCTTTAAATACATTCAACTATAGTTTACATTTTCTTAAAAATGCTAAAGTGCTAGAAATCTACCTCAGCTTATTACCTATAGGAGGCCCTTTGACATTATAAGGTTACTTTAAAAAATGGTATGCATGTAAACTACACATAATGTACTGCACACATGTAAATTGCACATAATGCAGTTTTAAATGAACTCATTAATAATAAAATTTCTAGGTTATTCGTTCAGTTACACACTAGCTGCCATGGCAAATTAATTTAAACATACATTAAAGAACTAGGACTAATAGTTTTTAGTTAAAGTGTAATATTTCAATACGGATGGAAGTAATTCTAGCATCACATCCTAATGATGTTTTACCACAGATATTAAAAAGCCCTTCCCCCTTTGCAGTCTCTCACGTACACACACACACAGAGGATGTGTGTGAAATTCCTCTCCTGTGTTTAGTAATCCAAGCTGTCCCCGAGTGGAGCCATCACCTCCACAAAACAACCCCCCCTAATTCCAGAGATCTGGCTTTCAGAGAGCCTCAGGCTGCCTCATTCCCCAGAATGCATCCCTCCTGGATCCCCTCACCCAACCCTGCTGCCTTCAGCTTCAAACTTCTAATTGCAGGACCACGCTGCCTCGAAGCAGTGCAGAAACACACCCATAAACAAGATCGTTTAAAGATGTTATAGTACCGAAAGAAAAATTAGGACCCCATAATGAAGGACTCGAGATGGTACTACATCAGTACATTACAGTAATCATCACCACCACCACAACAATACTCTCACCAGTAATTGTTTCTACATAATAACTTAATAAATGTATAATTTAGTGTGTCAATTTCTAATATGTTAATTTGTTGCACTTACTGAAATAATGGTTTGTATTATTATCAGCATTCAAAACTCCTTTGTATCGTGTTTTTCCAGGATTCTTTAATGAACAGAATTGTTTGTAACATTATAAATGTCTTTACTGTCACTTTTGAGCAATTGAATGCATTCTTGCCAAATTCATTTTAACAATATATGCCAAATTTTTAAATCACAGCAACAATATTAAGCATCTACGCCATTCAATAATATTACTGTTTTACGGTATTCATAAGTTATCATATAAATGCAGCCTTGGCAACCTTTAAAAGCGTTAAAAAAATCCTAATAATTCCAAATGTTTGGTCTGTTTTTTTTATTATTACTATTGATTTATTTCAATTATTTATTTTCATTCATTTCTTTCCTTTTAATTTTTATAATGCTGTTATACATTTCCTTCTATTTAGTATATAATAACTTTTTAATAATAACAGAAAACTGTGTCAAAAAATTATTTCAATGAAAAATACTTGAAAACTGAATCAGTACTATGTGTCCTCCATTCCTACATGAGACATCTACAGACAGATAGACGTGTGATGGACTGGAGGAGACACAAGACTAGATAAAGTGGTTTAAATCCCAAAGGCAAACATAAGATATCATCCAGAGATTCCACCATTTAGACCCCTTGAGCTTCAGCAAACTCTGTGGAGACTAAACGGAAACCTAGTAAATCAACTCAAGGATGTGCTTTCTTCAAACAAGCCCTTTGGCCTAAACCTCTTCTATTGCAATCAAGCAAAATTTAGAAAGCAAACATTGCTTAAGATAGTAAACAATTTTGAAAGCATGCAATTCCTTAGTCAAGAAAGATGTCGGCGGTTTGACTTTCCATGCACCCAGTAACCCCGCATGAGCCATACGGCAGGAGGCCAACAGCATTGAGCCACTTTATCACGAGTACTAGACATCTGAACGTGAATGCCATACTAGTATTTAGTATAATAATAGTATAATATAGCTTTAACTGTGATGATATATATTGTAACATACTGTGATAGTATCTTTTATTATTTGCATGTAGAAAACTTCTTTCTCTGGAAGATTGTGAGGCAGTTCTATAGAGTATATTCCTGATAGATAGACTCTGAGAACACAAACATGACTATGGCCTTGTGCAACCCAAACAAGAGAAGAAATGCTGTTTCCGGAACCAATGAATAACAAATGATAATACTTCATGAGCTATGCAGCTGTTTCTTCTCAGCTGTCTGAATGAGAAAGCTGAATGTGCACTAGAGGCTTGAAGAGTGAGTACACCAAAAACATCAGAATTCAGTTCCATCTCAGCTGAAATCCCTTCACTTACACACCAACAACTGTAGACCACTGTATCATCGCTGAACTAATGAATTACTAACTTTTGTGAAAACATGTTCTGAATGTGACAACATAAAACTGGCTTTTGTGCCTGGAAATACATACCTGCCTGGGGTCTGTAATATTACTTTTTTATAATATTTTTGAAACTTTAATGCTCATCAAGGCTGTATTTATGTAATCAGAAATATAGTAAAACAGCAATGCTGTAAAATATTGTTAGAATTCAAAATATAGTGGTTAAAAAAACACGGAGACCATTATTTTTTAGGATTCTTCAATGAATAGAAAGCTCAAAAGAGCTGCATGTAATCGAAATAGAAATCTTTCTAACAGTTCAAATGTCCTTACTGCCACTTTTGATGATTTAACATGTCCCTTATCAATAAAAAGTATTCATTTCTTTAAAAAAAACTAAATCTCACTGGTCTCAGACATCTATGCATGCTTTACTGTTCACAATTTACCTTCAGATTTTGTGTCTAATATTATATAGCAACTCCAACTGGTGGATCATGACTCATGGCTATTCTGATGGACATTAGAAAAAAACAGTGCTAAACGCAAATAAAATATAACATATAATTATGTATAATTGTTATAGCAAATAAATTAGGATTGCCATTGTTTTTTAAATGTTTCACTAAAAACAAAAAATTTTGTTGTTGTTGTTATATTTTACTGTTAAGCATCATTGTATTATATTTATAGAATGAAGACCCTATACGTCATTCAAAAAGCCCATGAGACCCCTGAGAAACGCTGTGGCTTTAATCATCTAAAACCTTCCCAAGCATTTCTGTGGTATGTGTGGTGTCGAGAAGATCTAATCACTGTAGTGACACGAACAATTAGGAGCAATTCAATCTCACCAATTGTTCCTTTGCACAGCAGGTAATATTAAAAGCTCTTAGACAGATTAGCAGGTAAGTGGGAGACGCTATTGTACTGCCTGACACCCTCTAGGCCAGAGATTAGGACAGACCACAGATGACCAGTTTTGATAACCCCAGCATAAAAAGGAGCTCGGGGAAAGCCAGACCTCCAGGGTCACATTTAGTACCAGTTCTCTTACCCGATTGGACGGGCTAGAGCTGCGGGTGACCTCCTCATAAGCGGACACATTCTCCCAGGTGGCGATAAAGGCATGGGTTGGGCTGAACGTGGCATCTGGAAAGCCTCTCTTGACATCCGCTTCCGCCCGCTTCAGCACGGTTGGAGACTCTGTCTGCCGGTAGAAGATGGATCCTTTACCTTTGCTGGTGTCAATGTCAGCCAGGAAGGGGGCGATGACAGGGAAGTCGGTGGGGAAGCCGTCATCTACATACTGCTTCTCCATGGGAAGATCCTGAGTTGAGATGATTCCATTGGTGGTCACCTGGAACGAGACACAAAAACACAGTTTGTTTAATTTCATTAATGACAAATAATGTTTAAGTTTGCAAAGAACACTTAAACTCAATTCTGAAAATAAAAATATAATAATAATAATAATAATAATAGACATTTGTAACACAAGTTATACAGGTATTAAATAAAAATGTAACAATGTAAATTACATCAACATATGTATTCAGGTTCCCAGAGAGATATGAGATTTCTTAACCCCTGGCAAATAAAGGCAAAGCAAGCAGCAACAACAACAACAAAAACATTATTAGACGTATGATGTACTCACATATAAGTTATTGAAGGACGCCTCATAGAAGTACATGGGTTTGGTGAGCGTGATCACTTTAGAAGTCTCATCGTCTCCTTCTTGCAGAGCAACATCGCCGTAAAACATCCCATATGGATAGATGTCATGTCTGTGAATGCCTGTGACATGCTGAACTGTCCATGAAAGTTGTAAAAGGAAGAGCGCTATTTTGTCCCGAGTCATTTTAATGAACAGTTGGTGCACATGCAGATTGTATTCATGCGGCACACTCGGTTTGAATGAGTTCAGTGCGCGCTGCTGATGTTAGGCATGAAGCTGGGAACTTTCTGACCCAGGCATTGAAAGGGTGGGACTGTGGGAGGACGCGCGGACGCTGATTGGCTGACGGGTGACATACGGGACGTCATCTGCATATCATTAAATTTATAAGACAATAGACTTTTTTTTTTCTCCGTTAATTTCATTAATGGAGAAATGTGTATAAAATTCTCTTTTAAATTAATGCTTAATATATAACTCTTATTTAATATATAAATACTTTAGCCTATGTATTAAATAGATCCTTAAGTGTAAGCATTATATTATATTTATGTTTTATTTTATAGAAACGTAGCCATAAAATGTCATTTAATAATCATGTTTTATCTGACAGTTTGCCGAGTGTGGTAAAGATTGCTTTTGATCGAATTACTAATCCAATTATTTCTATTCTACTACTATTCTAGATCGTCTTTGATCAATTTAAGAAGTGTAAATACTGGATAACAAAGGGATGAGTGTCACAAATCACTTCTGAGGCTCATTAAAAATTCAGTGACCGTGAATAGCCAGACTGCTCGTTTTTTACTTCAATTACCAATGTGTTTGCATTTGCATTGTAATTACTGCAGAATACAAACTCTATTCAATTTCCTTTGTGTATAAGGCATATATTTGGCAATTAATTATTTTTGAATCACATAAAACGAACAGTATAGCCACATATTTTACATTTTCTTGTATTTGATTCATCTTCATAAACTACTTCCCGTCTCTTTCTTGTTTCTGGTACCATCTAGTGGCCAGTCCTATATGAAAACTGGGTAACTACTTTTGTATTCGGGAGATCTAATCTTGAAAATGGGTAACTAAACCAACTAACTAGATAACCAACTAAATACCTAAATAACGTTTGGAGGCCTATGGCACAATTGATCTAGAACAAGAGGATATTTCTGAGTTGTGCACTGGCATAAACATTTCTCTTATAACCACATTTTCTGTGAACAATGCACAAAGATTTGCTTTGTAAATATGCCATGCTTACTAACTGATTTTTTTTTAGCCTAATACACACAAATAAATTAAAACTAAAAGTATTCAAACACACTTGTTTAACTACTAACAAAAGATGTGGTGTGTCCAACAGGGCAAAAGGCGCCTAAGGGTGAAAGGTCATTTAGATTTGATCTCCTCTCTGATCACTGAATAACCACAAACAACACCACAGCACTTTCCTGAACACCTGTTTGTCAAACAGTCCAAACAATGACAAAAGATCAAATCTGAGGGCATTTGATTTAATGACCAATAATGATCAAAAGTCTGGGTTGGTAAGATTTCTTTAATCAAACAGGTGTATCTTAAAAAAAGTTTGAATATTGAAAAAAATGTTGGAACGATTGAAGCTGATTCAAACACTTGAGAGAGTTTCGCAAGGACTAAACTGAAGCTGGAGTCAGTGCATCAAGAGTCTTCAAGCTCAGACATCTTCAGGAAAAGGGTTTCCAAGCTACTTCTGAAACAGAAACAAAGTCAGAAGCATATTACCTGGGCTAAGGATAAAAATAGTGGGATTCAGTGGTCCTTTTCAGATAAAAGTACATTTTCCATTTCATTTTGGAAATCAAGGTCTGGAGAGGCACAGAATCCAGGCTGCTTGAGGTCTATTGAGGGGTTTCCACAGCCTGTGATGATTTGAGGTGCTGTGACATCTGATGATGTTGGTCCGTTGTGTGTACAAAGTCAATGCAGCCGTCTATCAGGTGATTTTGGAGCACTTTATGCTTTTATCTGCCGGCAAGCTTTAAGGAGATGCTGATTTCCTTTTCCAGCAGGATTTTGTCATGTGCGTTCACAGTGCGGATGTGCGTCGCGCCTCTCAGCGAGGCAGAGTGAGCAGAGGACACAGAGAGTTTCTATGCAAAACATTTAATAAAGAAAACCAGAGCTGATATAAAAAATGCTGACAGGGCAGCGGCATACTCCCACACGAGGGAACAGTAAGACTTTAACACGACATAACTGTAAACAGAAAGACAACGGTATTTAACTAATGAATAAAGTGATGGAAATATTCAAATGTTTTGAGATATTGGATTTTGAAATCATCAATTTTTTTTTATTTTTTTTATGAAGTTTGATTTAGTTATGCCATTAAAAAATATGCCTGTGATAACAAAGCTTAATTTTCAGCAGCCATTACTCTATTATATTGCAGCAGCCTTCAGAAACATTTAGTTTCGGTGTCACATGATTCTTTGCTGATTGGGTGCTCAGAAAACATTTCTTCTTATTAAATTCTTCAGGATTTAAAATGGTCAGAAGAACAGCATGCATTTGAAAAATAAATATTGTGTAACATTATAAATATATTTACTATAATTTGGGATCAATTTAATGCAGCCTTGTTGAATAAAAGTCAAAATAAATATAGATAAGTATCTTATTTGACCTATAGAGGGCGCAAGATGGAAACAAATAATACCAAACACTATAACGCCTGAATAAACGGGTAACCCCGTAAAAGTACCCCCCCCCACACACCTTTTTTTTTTGATATTGCAAATATTTTTGGTTCTTATCACTTCTCTGTTGCACAGAGGATTGCTTAGGGATTTGTTAGTGAAAGTGTCTCTTTCCTAATGTAACTGGAATTTGTGCAAATATTCCTACAGAGCTAATAATATGAACGAAACACTGAAAACACAGCAGTATATAGAAGAAAGTGATTTTGTAAATGTGTTACAGCTGTTTTATCAAATCATAAAACATTGCTCAGGAAGGACCAGGAAGCCATAAAGTGAAAATGCACAAAATTCCCTTTCTGGCAAGACGTGTCACAGCATGTTGTGAGCTCACATGCCCAACCTTACAGCCTTGGACAATTCTAACATCTTTCAGCATTCACAAACGTTTGTTATAGCAAGAGGAAGTAGGTTTAATTATGGAAATACAAAGAAAGGAGGACCGCAGAAATTATCAATCGGGACAGATGCCAACTGAGCTGTTGTTTATAAAGATAAACTTTAATGGGCCATTTTTTTTAAATGTCCCAAGATATAAATCATTCTAATATACTGATTATGTTTAACAATGTTTAAATCAGTAATATTTTTTTATGGAAACTGCTATATTTTTAGGATTCTAAAAGGAGTTATTTCTTTAAAAAAATAAAGTTATTTGATGAGAACTCAAAGAGCACAATATTCTGGAGAACAAATATGTTTTTTATTATTTATTGGTCATTTTAAAGATAATGGTGATTGTTTAATCAGAGACCAATTTAAAGTTTTAAGTTTAAGTTCTTTTTTAAAGGGCAAATTTAATGACTTATATCATATGTAACCTTTAAGATTAGTATAATAGCTATATTTTAATGATCATATTTGTACACACAGCACAGAGCACTTTGGGACCCCAAACATTCAGGAAATAATGTCTCAACAGCACATGTGGTTTTAAGGAAGCTCAAATTTCTGTGTCTGCATCTGTGTGTGTGTGTGTGTGGAGGGTGGGGTCAAGACAATGACGTTGTTTCACCAGTCAACGGCTCATTCAGCGGAGGAACTCATGGCTCACACTACATTCTCCCACTGCCTCTTGGCCTTCGAGAGCATGGGGCAGGTAAAGAGGCAAGTCTGTCTGACTCCAGAGGCACTGAAACACTTGTATGGATCTGTTTTTTTGGAGCACACCATGCTTAAACTGATAAACTCCATTTCTTTACCTTGGTGAACCATCCTAGACAAGACAAGCAGGCTAGTGTTTCCAATGCAGAGTTTGCCTCTAATCATGCCAACCTAGGCTAATTCTTCTACAGCTTGGAGAACATTGAGAAGAAGATCTACAACAGGAGTCTCAGCACATCTCTGGGAGTCATGGGGTCAGAAAACCAAAACTGTACCGAAAGCCTAACTGTGGAGCAGAAAGGGGGTCCGGCCATCAGTGCGATGATGTTCGCAGCTGGAGTTCTAGGGAACCTGGTCGCGTTGGTTCTCCTGGAGTTTCGCAGGAGGAAGGAGAAGAACCGGCAGAGACAGTCTCTCTTCAATTTGCTGGTGACCACGCTGGTCATTACGGATCTCACGGGAACCTGCTTGATCAGTCCCCTGGTGCAGACTGCGTACTTAACCAACACCACGCTGGTGGGGCTGAGCGAGACTCGAGCGGTGTGTGAATATTTTGGATTTGCCATGACTTTCTTCAGTCTGGCGACGCCCTCTATCCTCTTCGTCATGGCACTGGAGAGGTGCCTCTCCATCGGGTACCCGTACCACTACAGCAGGCACATCACCAAACGCTGTGGATACATCACCATCCCTTGCATTTATCTAGTCTGCTTTTTATTTTGCTTAATGCCGTTTGCAGGTTTGGGGAAATACGTGCAATACTGTCCCGGGACGTGGTGTTTTATTGCCATGAATCCAGAGGGGATTGAGGACCGGGTATATGCCAACGTTTATGCCACTGTGATGCTGCTCATTGTTGTAGTTACAGTGGCATGCAACTGTTTTGTAATTTACCATCTGGTCTTAATGTACCGGAGGCGCAAAATGAACCGAGGATCAGTGCACACCCGGAGTAAAAGAGACAGGAGGTACTTCTCGTGGGCAGAGGAGGTGGAACATCTCATTCTCGTGGTCGTCATGACAGTCATATTTGTCATTTGCTCCTTGCCGTTAACGGTAAGACTTGAAGTATATTATTAGGATAAAGAAAAAGGATTGTATTGACAAGCCCATGATGCATTTTCTTTTACAATGCTAAATCTAAGTCTGGTGAATCCTCTCACAGTAACCTTTGTGGTACCTCAAAAGTACATATTAGTACTTAAAGTGTACAAATTTGAACCCAATAGGTACAAAAGAGTACCTTTTGAAAAGGCACCCCAGTGATTGCTTTTGTACCTTTATTTCTGAGAGTTGAGATTTCTGAGAGTGATTAAACTATTATTATTAATTTATTACACATGTAAATCACATAAGAGCTATTCCTCTAAAACTGTGTTTATTCAGTGATTCGAAATATTAATTGAATAATTACTTCATTTTAACCCATAAAATGTATTGTTGGTTAGAAATATAATGTAACTGTGCTACGCACGTATGATTAGTTTTGTTGTCTAGGGTCACATTTGTAGCTGAAGAATAATTCTTGTTCTAAAAAGTCAAGAGTTTTTGTAAAATATAACTATTGTTTAATTCATCTTTTTTTTTTTTTTTAGGTTTTAAAAAAAGTTATTAAACTGTTCGCCACTTGAGCCTGTTAAAAGAACAAGCTGGTTAGAATTGGATAAAGTAAATCATCCATGCTTGCATATTAGTAGGTCAATGCAGTTTTTTGTCACTGGGCACGTGGATGTTATGGTTTCTAAGTAACCACATATTTAGTTCATTGTGATAAAAATGAAGAGGTTTTGACCCATCTTGGAGAAGCTGGTATTTATGATACCAAATGCTAGAAAACACTATTAGCGCATGAAAGCTTTTAGCATTTTGAAAAAGACACTCACTGAGATCTTGTGTTTCTATGGAACAGACCCAATATCTGGCACATGACATGCTTTCATAATCATTTAATCTCCACCAAAGCTTCTGTTCAAACAATATCTACCAGTGCGATATTTATCTTTCTTGGGAGTGTGGAAATCACCTGTAGTTGTCACACACAAACTGTTATGCGTGACAGATGTTGTTTTATATAGTCTAGCTGAAACCCTCACTCACCCTTCACTGATCTAGAATAATGCTACCCATGTTAATTATTTACAAATGATAATTAACTGTAGGTAAAAGGATATTAAAATATTACAGTGGCTCCTTATGGCTCAGAGCTCACTGGTTTGAATTGAGTTTATTAAGGACAATTGAATTTCCGCATAAATTACAATATCATTTCACATCCCAGCAGCCCACTTACTACATTTGTGGGACGAAGAAGTAGGTAATGGAGTGATCTCTGATAAAAGGAAACGCATAATCAAAACAGTCCAGTTTCATCATAGTACTCACTTCCACATTCCACATTTGATGCTATGTGAGAAATAATTTTCTTGCACAATAATTGATCAGTATTTTTTTAAATGTAAATTTGCACTGATTAAAAAGAATTCCAAAAATGTTTCAGCATCAGTGTTTTTGACTGACTTTCGGTGGTCTCTGCATGCTAAAATGGGACAGGAGAAAATATCTGAACATGCAAAGAGATGATCACGAATTAGCTTTAAGATTCCAGTTTGATGAAACCCAGTGCATGAGAATTTCATAATGCAAAAAAACATTTCCTGACCAAACAAAAGTATTGGTCAAAACATAACTTCTTAAGCAAACCTGAACGTTTGTGTTTGATAGAGGAATAAAGCAAAACAAAGGCTTTGGACATAATAGATATGAGCAGCTGTAAACAAACCTAGGAAAATAATATGAATCATTTATGCTCTGTTATGTGCCTGTTATTTTTATGAGAACAAACTGTGAAATGGTTTAAAGTTTTCAAAATGATCGTATGACTCATTGATGGGAAGTCCAAGATGAAGACATCTAGAAAGTGGATTATATATTTTGACAGGAAGAACAAACCCAGACTTTGTCAGACCGTGCCATTGTTACATTTGTTTTTGCACCCCAAAAATCTTATGTGCACATAACTGTCGCATTCAGTTATAGTAAAAACAACTAATAAATATCTTGCTTTTTAAAGTCTTATCTGTAATTTTACAGTCATAACTCGCTGATGAGAAGTAATGCTATTTGTGCGCATTATCTTGTGCGTGAGATGAAACACATCCATTAATACTGATAGATGAGCGATGAGTCTTATAGAAGCATGTCAATAACTATAATGGTTTCTCACGTAACCGATTAAATATGATTTGTGGGATGTGGGAAAGGACATGAATTATTAAAATCATAAATGCAAAGCTATACTTTGGACCAGACAGTGTATAGACAGGCTCCAGATTCTCACCACAATGCTTTCATTACAGTTATTGCTAGCAGCTGTTACATAACATGATGATTTTACATGCTGCTTACTTGTGATATGTAGAAAATCTGATTATTTATAAATAACAGGTGATTATTTTAATTTTTTTTTTCCTTTTATTTTTTTTTTTAGAAATCTAATACTGATCTATTTTAAAGAATCCATCTATATATCTATCTGTCTGTCTAGGTATCATTCTCAATAGTTGTTACTACATTGCACTGAAATCAAATATATGATTTACTGAAAGCTGATATGTGTCTTCATGCTTCTCTGCTTTCTTTGGTAAATCTCACTGTGCTGGGAATACTCAGTCCATATGACAGCAACATCTGTCAAAGTGCCATGTGTGGTTAAGGATGGATGACATTTCTGAATTACATTCCTCTTCTTCTCTCCAGATCCGCGTGTACATCAACTCCATGGGAAACTCTAGAGAAAGCAGCAAAACTGATCTCATAGCTCTGCTGTTCCTCTCAGGGAACTCCATCATCGACCCTTGGGTCTTCATCATCCTCAGCCCCTCGGTTCTGCGCTTCTTCTGGGGGGCGCTGTGTAAGACCAGCTTCATACCCTCCAAAAACTCCCTGTTCAAAACGTCCATTTCCAGAAACCCAGCAGGCCAAATCGAGCTGTACCAACCCACTTCCACCTCTGTGGAGAACACACACCTCAACAAGTCCACTGTTCAGATGATCTGATGACACGATGAGGACAGTATTTATGGACTGGATCCATATAAAAATCAATATGCTTTGGTAGACATGGTTATGATTAAGTTCTCTGATAGCATTCTCTATCTATCTATGGTTCTGTCTATCTAATAACATCTTAAGTGATTCGCCTGCTATTAGAAGTTGCAATCTGGTTTGTTTGTTGATCTAAAACTTGAGTTAGAACCCCCCGAGGTCTTTAAACTAAATGAGATAAAGCCAGCTGTGAGGTCAAAGGGATAAGCTATGTTCCCTCAACAACTACAATAATTGTTTTGAGGCCGAAGGACCCTGTCAACTTCAATCGCCAGAAAAACTTGACTGTATGCATATTTAGCATTCAGTCATGGTGGATATTCCAGTCATTCTGTCTTTGGACTGGCTGAAGAGGGAGGAACCATCCTTAAGCTATCGCAATCATTGCTCATCCAGGTTTCCTTTTTAGGAGGGTCATGCTTTCAAGGTCAAATGGCACATGCAGTATATCACTTTGGACACTTTTGTTGTCAAGCGAAGCATGTGACGAGGTTTTCTGCAAGCCAAGCAGTTCTTCAGGTGTTACATATAAAAGCTGCCTGCTTGTATTTATATCAACATATTTATTGTGCTTTAATTTATGTTGATAGTCAGTGAACATATATGTGTCTTCATACATATGTAGGCTGATTCAGTGGTAATTAGTCATTTCTTTCATGTGAGAGATTCCGATTGTACATAATTGTACATAATTATTAGTATAAGCATATAAGCATGACGACATGCGTGGTACCTTTCAGTGGCTATACAGACCTATTATTTGTGTCAAGATACTTGTTTTACGGTGCCTTTGAAGCTCTTAAATGTACTTGTAAAATAATGTCATGCATGTTTTCTATGCATGTCATTTATGTTGTGAAACTGTCTGTTAAATGTAGTCACATCATAACCGTCCTATTGCACTGCGAAAAAGAGCTAATCACTATGAAATCAGAGTCTGAAGCAGCAGGATTATTCAGTTCCTGAATTTGAATTATTAATTATTAGAATTAAAATGAATATTAAAAAAAAACATACCCATGACTGGATATTTTCGACTAGATAAGCAGCAAGGTTTGTCAAGACAAAATCTGAGTGTTGGCTTGACAGCTTTGAAAAAAAAAAAAAAAAAAAAAAAAAGATAATCCAACTTGATAAGGTGAAAAGTGAGTCAATTCTTTAATTCTGAATTTTGCCCAAACCTGTTCAGGACTCATGTCTCTTAAAAAAAAAAAAAAAGAAAGTATGCATGTACTCCCTGAGGCAATTTATAAGCATGCAAACACTCAAATGCGTGTTTAGTGCATTGCTTGCACTGTTGTACATATTTATTATTTTTACATTACACTGCTATGATAAACCACAGGACTTGGGAGGGCAAGTTTCCTTGCCGTGTGTTTTTATTCAGGTTACTAGTTTGTGTTTAATAAACTTTAACTAACTTTCTTAACAAGATTTTCTTCAAAGTGCTGCAGCGCCATGACAGCAGCTGACCTAACCTTACCACTGAAGGAAACAGCTTATTGCAATTGCACTTTTTGGAATGTAATTACATGTGTTAATATACTTGCGTTTTAAAGCTTGGTACGCCACCATGCTAGTGTAATCACTGATAAACAGAAAAGTCTAACATGTTTGAGGTTGTGAAAGACGTATAACTCAACTCACTTGTAGAGTTGTGGTGCACGGATGCCTACGTACATCTGTATGTGTTGCAGCAAAAAGTTTCTCAACATTTGGTCGCTTAACAAGGGTTTTCCCAAACTCGCATATATAAACCCCTGGAGGTTAATGCAGGAACTGCAGTGGGTGGAAAACTAGACATTAGTAAATCAAAATGTAAACAAAAATGTACATTAACAATTTTCAAATAGAATAATGAAAATGTAATCACTTGCTCACCAATGGATCCTTTGCAGTGAATGGGTGCCGTCAGATTGATAGTCCAAACAGCTGATAAAAACATCACAATAATTCATAATTAATCCATACTCCGGTTCATAAGTTAATGTTTTGTATTGAAGTGTTTGTAAGAAACAAATCCATCATTAGGGCTTTTTAACCTATCAGTTCTGAGCAAAATAACTGTTCATGATGCATAATAATGCTTCCTCCAGTGAAAAAGTCCATCTCCAGTGGTCCTCTCATCCTTCAACATATTTGTTTAAAACTGTCTTTGCTTGTAAATGATGCATATTTCTCTCCTGATTTAGAAAAGACAACATTTTATTGAAGAAAGTAATATTTTGGATTCATTATTATATTTTTTAACATCTTAATGATGGATCTATTTCTCCAAAACATGCAGCTTCATGATTTATAAGGCATTAACTAATTGACTAGAGTCATGTGATTACTTGTGGCTTCAGTTGATCCTTTATCTATATCAGATGTTTGAACTCTCATTCTGACGGCATTCATTCACTGCCAACGTTTTGGAATGTTACGTTTCTCCAAATCAGCTCATATGAAGAAACAAATTAATCTAAATCTTGGATTTCATGTTCTTGCCTGCTTGTCATGTAATCGTTAACCAACATCAGAAACCAAGAACATGCTCACGTGTTTTTAAAATTAAATGCTAATTTAAATCTCTGGGGGACTTCAATTCAATATTTTAGTTCAAAGGTGTTCAGCTTAAAAAAACAATTGGGAATTTCCCTGGAATATTCCTGATTTTAAAGGAATAATAATCATAATAAAGTGAACTTACAGTATATGTGCACCATTCCCGTTAAAATCAATGGATTCAAACAGTAGTGAGATTTCACTCTTGCACAAACTGAAATGCATAGCTGCTAAATCAATTTTAAAAATGCATAATAATTATGTGGGCTGCAAAAGAGCAATATTGAATGCACCAGGTCAACAGCACTGACTACTCAGATGAAAAAAAAAAAGTCCAATTGACAAATAAATGATGCAGTGCTGCACCAATGCAGAAAGAGCCTGGTTAAGCTGGACTGTGGGTTCATGCAGACTAGCAAATTCACCCCTAGCACGTAGGCGTCCTCAGCTCAGTACACCACATGGTGTGTGTCAGCCTCAAGGGGAAGCGCACTTTATTTGATAAGAACCAAACTGAACTCCCCTTAGCTCTATTAACCGTTCAGCAGATACAAGGTTCAACCACATATCACTCAAAACTAAACTGTTTATTTTATCAGAAAGATCGTTGCTATTTCTGAAGGTTGAAATCTCACTTAGCTTGAGTGTGGTTGTGGGAACTCGAGTATTTTTTAAGAGGTAAATATCATTGTATGTGAATTTTTAGGTCAAATGGTTTTAGGTCAGGGTATGATGCTTGTGACACAGTTTACCATCTGGGACTGTGGGAAGCAGTTCACAGATCTTGGTCTGGTTTCACTTCAGCTCAGGCAAACCTAACATATCTGTACCAAACCACAGCATACAGATGAGAGCTAGAAGTGGATGTGGTTCTTTCAGAAAACCACATTCGGTGTTCATTTACTGCGTCACTGATGAGATCCTTATTTCTCTGAATACAGTGGCAATGAGGTGTCAGAGTGATTTGTTGTAAAGTACCTTTAAGTGTTTCCCATGATGCCTGATTCTTTGTCTCCCGCCCGTGCAGTGCTTTACAGTGGTATGTGCAGAAAGTCTATTAATTCAGCCCTTTGATTCAGAATGATGTGCGTGTTTTCACAGATTTGTCTTTTCATTCAATATGAGTCGTTTTGGATTCTAAACTTGTTCATTGTCTTGTCAACAATTTCTGGTCATGCTGCTGTGATAATTGTCGGTTATGTATTTCAAGGTAATTGCATGTTAATCATCAGTTTCCAAATGGCACTGTAATAAACTGGTACGAATGAAACACTGAAAAAAATGATTCTGAACCTTTGTAAATGTTACATGTTTTTATCTGGTTATTTCACTGATTTTAACGTGTTATTTAATCCTACTTATTTGTTATTATTAATTTTCTAATTCACTGCCCTTGTTTAAAACAAGTTCATTTCATTTAATTAAAAGTAATTAGAAAAAAATATGTTTCATTTAATTTCCATATACTGTGCGGTCTGCGCATGTGCAGACAAAAGGCTGCGGGATTGAACGTGATGCACTTGTTTGAATGCTGCATCCAGCTCTGCATTTTCGGTACACTCAAAAAAATGATTCACCAATACTGTTCAGTTGATTAAAAAAAATATTTTCATTTTAAAAGAACACAAATGATTTAATTAAGTAGGAAGTGGATTTCCTCTTCCCATCATGCATTGCACAGGGCAGGATAAGGATAGTAAATCTTGAAATAAAAT
>JAUCNO010000267.1:89645-108329 GCA_032353835.1 Enteromius viviparus | reverse complement strand
GAAATAAGTTAACATTAAACATTAAAAATAACAATATTTATAAATTAACTAAATTAACCTTTTAAACTTTTTTTTTTAAAAGGAAGTCAGTGTTACATTAATATATATACTCAGGACTCACCTGCTGGTTGCTCCTGTCCATTTTTCACATCGTGAATCCACTGAAGGATGTTATTAGCCATTAGGGGGCGCTCTGGGGGGAAAAGGAACACCTCTCCTCCAGTTTTTAATCGTGATATCACCAAAACAGGAAGTGGAGGTACAAAGCCAAGATACTTTTCCAGGACAGACCTCCCGACAGGTGTCCGACCTCTAAAACAATGAAACACCATAGATGACAATTAACAAAGGGTTTGATTAAAGTGATTTTTTTTTAATGTGTCTAACAGATCATGTTCCTCACAGATGTATCCAACACGGCAGGAAGGAATCAAGCTGTCCAGTGCTCAGTGGCCGCTTTATCTCTGCTAAAGCCTTTGTACTCTCTGTACTGTCCTCCGTTCCGATAAAAAGCAGCAGCAAAGGTTTCCTAAGCTCCAAATACCAGGGAAGATTCTCCACGGTCAGTTCAGGCTTTAATGCAAAACACAACATATTTTCAGTTTTGAGATGAAGCGTGAAAGGGCAAGTAGGGATAAATCATTTCACTTTCCTATTTTTAACAGGTTGTAAATGTATATTCATATTATATAATCAACAAAATTAAAAATAAAATAAATATTTTCTAAAATAAGTCCATATGAAATTCTTTAAAAGATTTTCTGGGTCCATCAAAAAAAAAAAAAGTCTTTTATATTACATTTCATATAAATAATTAAACGTATGTATGTACTATTAGAGTATTTATTAGTATATTTTTAAATTAGCTTTTATTTTTATATTTTCAGGTTTCTTTTGAATTTTAGTTTGTTTTAATCATTTTTTTATAAGCTTTTTATTTATAATATTTCTACACGTATTTTATGTAGCTTTCATTTATTTTTTTAGGGAAGAGGATTAGGGCCAAGCAATAATAAAAAAAAATTAATCATTACGAGATTAAAGTCATTAAATTTCAAGAAAAAAATTGTTAAATAACGAGAAAAAAGACGTCCAATTTTCGAGAAGTAAAAGTGCAGAACAAAATACTTGTTTTGAAGCAACATTTTATTAAGACTTTTTTCGTAATTTAATGTCTTTAATCTCAAAATTATATACATTTTTTAATTATTGCTTGGCCCCAATTCTCTTCTGTAATTTTTATTTCAGTTTTAGACATTCAATTGAAATTTACTTTCAGCTTTTTCAACAAATGTTTATACATGTAAAAAAAAAAAAAGTAGTACAATTAATGAAAACAAATGTACCAGTTTGTTTTAGTATACAATAACAACACTTAACTACATCAGTGTGGTGAGCCGGCCAACCCGTGCTACTTAAATTCCAGTAAAACACATGATTCCAATATAAAGTACCATTGAGCAACTGTTTCTCAAAACAACTTACAAAAGGATCCAGCTCCACTTGTTGTATAAATGAGACAAGGTCTGTTGGTGAGGATGATGGGAGAGAATAGACCTCATAAGAAACTCCAGGGCCGCGGGACACCAGTAGAGCAGGCAGGGTTACTGACAGTCCCTCCACCCTAAACAAATACAAAACAGTGCTTTCTTACATCACACCAAAGTCCATACATGTATCATCTTGTTAGGACACTTACAGTTCCTTTGAGTGCAACGTATAATCTCAAGCATTACATCATTAAAATAGTTGTGGTGAAACTGTGAGATACCATTGCTTTGCTTCTTTGTGGGCAAACAGCCCAATAATTGTTTCTCCTCTGATGAGTCTTGCAGCTTCTTCAAATGAAGTAACACCTAAGACATAAAGAGCACATGATTGACAGCTTCTTGGCCAAATGTAACAAGTTATGCAATACATGCTTCACCGGTGTGGTTGCTATACTATAAAAAGAACGTAATAATATGAACAATGCTACACTTGAAGATGTCATGTCGTGTATTTTTATTTATTTTGCAGTCCACTTACAAAGTCACAGTAACAGTGGTAATATGGTTTTTACACATGTAGGATGACATAAGGGTGAGTAAATAATGACAGAATTTTCACCTTTCAATGTTTCTAATTTCTCAGAAGGTTAGAAAGAGTGCATGAGCTACACAAAACCAAGACCACCATAAGCACCATTTACTTTTTTTATTAGTTTTCTGGTGCTCTGGCTCGGAAATCACCATCCACTTTCACTTTGTGGAAAACAGAAGTCAAAAAAGTCAAATTTCACCAAAAAATAAAATAAAAATTGTGTAACAAGAGATTTAAAGGCTATTTTATAAACAAATTTAGATAGTTATAAATTATTTTCTTGTAATATTAAAATAAAAATTACACAGTGTTAAAAGGTTTGGTCAGATTTTTTTTTTAATATGTTTCTTATTTTCACCAAGACTGCTAGCCTGGCTTCCGCGACTATAAAGCTCATAGAAGCTTAGTCTGGCCAAGCTACCTTACTACCAGCCTTCTGGGAGGCGGGCTTAACCTGCGTCCATCAGATGCCCCTGTATGCTACTGGACGAATCTACAACCAATCAGTTCACTCATTCTAAAGACGTACAGTATGCGTAGCGACAGAACTTGGAGACATTGTAACCAATTGTAGCTAGCTTCATTAAAGCAGTAGGAAAATGTCTTTACTTCAATTACTTCTGCTCCTTTTTCAAAGAAAAGCTGTCATGAAAATTTCTGAAAACAGCTGCAACAGCAGAGTCGAACAATTGTTGAAAAGTTTGTTTGAAAGACACACAACTGCTGCGTCATCGCGTTACACCCGTCGTGCCGGGGGGGCGGGAGCTCGTTTCTACTTTTTTGGGAATCTGAAATGCTCTAAAACGGCAGCTTGGCCAGACTAACTTTGCTCGCGAAAAGAATGTAACGTCAAAGGAAGTATGGGCGGGCCCAGGCTACAAGACTGCATTTATTTACAGTAAAAAAACAAAAAAACAGTAAAAACAGTAATACTGCAAGATGCAATTATAAAGCATCATCACTCCAGTCTTCAGTGTCACATGATCCTTTAAGAAATCAAACTCATTTTATGATTTGATGGTCAGGAAATATTTCTTATTATTATCATCAACATTGAAAACAATTGTGCTGCTTACTATTTTTGTGGAAATGGTGTATTTGTATTCATAATTATTTGGTGAATAGAAACTTGAAAACATCATTAAAGACTATTTAAACAATGTCACAATCTTTTCTGATTAACTTTATGGGTCCTCGTCAAAAATCTAGTTTTCAATGTTAGTAAATATAAGGTCTTTAAATTCTCTATTTGATGAAAATTCTACATTCGTCCAGGTAAAATTTTACAAATTGCTAAATAAATGTCTCGCATCAAAAAGTGCCTCACAGAAGAAATAAAACTACTGTATATAGGGTTGTAACATGATAGTCAATCATGTTGGAGTGAACTACTCCTTTAAGATTTATACATGTATATATCCTCTATCTATCACATAGCAGTGATTCCTGGGAAAGTTGGCTTACCCATGTCATGTGTTGAACAGAAAAGGCCCAGCACTCTGACAGGGGTCAGATGCACATGTTTACTGTACAAATCTCCCTCCAAGAAAGACATCACCTCAGCAGAGGAGGAGAGATGGTAAGGACTGGAGACCAGACTCCTGCAACAACAAAAGCAACTCATTAATAAACATTAAGTGTGAAATGTTCAACTTTGATTAAAGACTATTGGTTTTCTGTGTGGGAATCTGTGCAGCGCATTTACCATCACTGCACTGTTGTCTTGGGAGCATCTATTAATTGATTTTTGATGGTGCTCTACAGATAAAACACTACAATTGGCTTGATCAGCTCACAGCCATATAAGAACATATAAAAGAAGGTCAGTGTGGAGGTGCAAGCTTCCAATGCGCTCTTCAATCATCAAGCCTCTAATTTAAAAAAGACGGCGCGCATTCAGGTTACTCCTGAGTGATCTGACCTTGTGTGTGAAAGAGGACATTATACTCACAGTAGTATGAACCTTCGTAGGCTCTTGGTTCCCAGCATGCCTCTATAGAGCTGAGCAGCAGCCATGGGCCGGTAGATCAGAACGGTGGGGAAGGAAGTGACGTTCTGATCACTGCAAATATCAGTCCATTCTCCACAGTTTACTGCCGCCAACTCTACCCCATTCATACCTGAAAATGATAAAGAAAGGGAAAACATGGGTTTTATTATATGCCGATATTAATTAAACACTCTGATTGATGTCTGTACATGTTTTATCATAAAATGCAGTGCCAGGTGATAAAAATCGACACAAAAGTGAATTTTTCATTTTTAATTATACAGTACCCCGTTGTGTTGAACATCCAATGACATAAAATATGAAATAATCTATCTACATATATGCCTATATACACCTTCATACTGTATCTATCTATCTGTCTGTCTTTCCATCCGTGCATCCTTCTATTTATCTACTATCAAGATATAACAGATATAGAATAGCTACATAAAACATAAACCTGTAGACATGATTTTGTTTAATAAAAAACATATATATAAAAAAACCCAAATGTGGTGTTCTTGTCCATTTAATGAATGTAAGTAGGGTTTATGTTTTAAAATATTTTCCCCTGCAAAATATTAAGTCATTTACATGTTGACATAAGGTGGAATAAATAGGTGACCGTTTGTTTGATTTATTTAATTACATTGAATACAATTATTTAAAGAAAGATGAGAAAATAAGGCATATAGGAAATGACTTCATATATCAACTCAATATCTCAGACGCGCCTGTTAAAAATCATAGCGGAAATGGCTCAAAAGGAATGCTAGTCCCAGGAAAAAACATTTGTTTGCAGATTCCACTTGTTTTTCTATTTTATTAAATAATGCAATGTCTTAAGTGTCCACATACTTTTTAAGCCCAGTGTAAAAAGCAAAACAATTTATTATGTAATGACTTTTCTTTAATATTATCTGAAAATGGATTCCATCAAATGAATCAATAAAGAGAAAAGCACAACGTAACTCGATTTACAGAGTTTCTACATTCTCTGGTAATTTAGTTCATCACAGAAATGCTCTTACCTTCAAGTGCATCTGCCACCTCTATATACGACTGCATGAAAGCCATACAGACAGCATCCCCTAGAGGACAAAACTGGACACATCAGGGTCGATTTCTCTTGTGCATCAAATATGATAATACATAAAGCAAAACTCACATTTAAAATAGAACAGCACCACTGTTATATCATTCTGTGTGACTGTTGTTTGAAAAGTGTCTGAAGTGAGTTCAATAACGGACTCCAAATCCAGCAGAAGATCACGGTCTCTGTACACAGACTCAGACACCTCGTCATCAAGGATATCTGGATCAATTCAGCAAGATCTTTACAACCACTTCAAAACTATTGCAACCATTATACTAGTTAGCAATGACTGGGTCGGCGGCATCCTACCAAGATCTGACCAATGTTCCTCGTCTTCCTCTTCGTCGTCTAACTTGTGAAACTTTTCAAAGAAGAACTCTTGCAAGAACACAACCCCTTCGGCGCTATTCAGGGTGAAATATTTCACATCCTGTTGAGAAAAGCTTTAGTTAAAAACAGATTTGTCAAATAATCACAAATACATTCAAAGGTTAAACTGACCTCCTGTGGGAGTCTGTAAGCAGCGTTGTATTTCAGTGGAGTTTTCACGTTCGGGCTGTCCCTGAAAAAAAAAAAAGGAAGAAGTAATTAATATGAAGAAAGAGATGTGTTGACTGAAAATAATATCTGTGGCAGGCAGTCTGAGGATGTGAAGTGGATGTTGTATGGATATATCAAAACCGACCCAACTTTTTTTACCTTACTTCGGAAAATTATTACTGAAATACTACTAATAATATCAAATTCCTCCCCTTTAAATTAATTTCAGATATTTTAAAATCAAGAAATCTACCCTAACTTGTAGTTAACAGTATACAACAGTATAACAATAATTAATACTTCTGTTTTTATTCATATTGGACAATGTTTAGTTTTTTTGTACACTGAAACCTTGTTAAAAGAAATTTGTAAACATTAACATTAGTCAGTTGTAAACTAATTTGTCAGTTAATTTTTCAATGATAATTAGTTATTTATTGTAGTAGATGTATAAAACATTTTGGACATATATTAATGCTTTTATTCAGCAAGGATGCATTACATACAAAACAAGATTTCTAATAAATGCTGTTGTTTTTATCTTTATATGCAAGAAAATTCAATTGTCATTTAATATTATACTGTATAACACAGCCTAATAAAATATGAAGCCATGTTTTCTTCATTGATAATGAAAATAATGTTTTGGGATCACCAGGGTAGCATAATAGAATGATTTCTCAAGGATCAAGACTGGAGTTATGATGCTGACAATTCAGCTTTGCATCACAGGAACAAATTATGTTTAAAATATGTTCAAATAAATCTTACCAGAAAGTTTTACATACTTTAAGTATATCTGTTATATAGTTTATTTAAGGTTTTATATAGTGTATTTTAATATATCATACTTTTAAAAAAATATAGGCTACATATAAAAGGAGAAGGATTATAAACATTAACCTAAACAATAGTAAACAACAAAATAAGAGTAATAAAAAAGAAATTAATTAACAACATCCAATACTTTAGCTGATTGCCATTGTAAAGTGTTGCCCCTGGAATCCTGTTATGAATATATGACATGCACCTGTGAATGAGCACTACTCCAACCTCTCCACGGAGCTGCAGGGCAAGAGTCTGAGCGGTGGTCCGGTCCAGGGGCTGGGTTTGAGGCTGAGAAAACAGATACAGCACTGGCACACCGAGGTGCATATGAACCACATCTACCTCAGACGGATCCAACACTGTCTCTGTCTGCCAGAAAACATGTCCAAAATCAAACATAACAGACGTGGAACTGAATTCAAGCTCCTTTTTATTATACCTGATATTAACGACAAGAGCAGAAGACGGTTTCTCACCACTAGAGGTGCTTCCATCAGCTGCAGGAAGGTGTGTATGTTGATGGTGTTGAGAGGTTTCTTCATGGGAGTGCTGGGACACGGATCAGACCGCCTGGACTCAGCTTTACAGTGCAGGAACCACAGTCGTGCCTGTGTGGAAGAGGGATCGACAACCCTGTGAAGGATAACAGAAGATTCATTTGAGAGGAACTGAAGTAGTAGAAGAATTTGTTTGAATTTAAGTAAAAATAAAATGTTAAAGATTTATTAACTGATATTTATGTTACATATATTGTGGTGGTTAGCAGGGTTATTAATTAAATAAAACCAAACTTGAAATCCAATGTAAAATGTGATTAAAAATGTTATGGTTTTAATGAACTGTAATAACTCTGTCAGCGACCACAATATATTCAGCAAGGCAACATTTCTCATTTTAATAAACTAAAACTAATAAATAAAATGATTAAATACTGCATATACCTATTAAAAATCAGTGTTGCCAACTTTTTTCAATGGAAAGTAGCTAAAGCCAGCTTGAAAAGTCACTAGATGACGTCATACAGTACGTCAATTTGCATGTTCATTACGTCAGTGCGTCATATTACCTTGCTGTAGTCACGTAATGTAATTTAATGCACCCTAATTCTCAATATAACTTTGAACTGATATATTAAAAGGTTTCTGTTGTCAGAAAAACAGAATGAATATGAAACAGTGACTGAAATGCACGCCATTATTAGGTTAAACTAGCTCTACCTTACAAGATGTTAATCTGGATTAATATCCTGATTTATAAAATCAAGCCGTTTTCTGATAAAATCAAATACACATAAGATATAGACAATGGCTATGCTGTGATTTTGGCTACATTTACATTAGAAGCAACATAATATCTATTTTATCTGAAAGCTCTGCTCATCTCAGCTGCGCGCGAATAGGAAACAGACACAGAGAGAGGAGTGCGTGCACTAGGAAAACAAGAGCTCGCACTCACGCGGCACTACCAGAGACTCGCTGAGGTTTGTCCAAGAAGTCGCTAGATTTGTCGCTAGTCGCTTTTCCGGAAAAATGTCACCAAGGGCGTCTGAAAAGTCGCTTAATCTAGCGACAAGGTTCCTAAGTTGGCAACACTGTTTAAAATAAAACTAAAGATGTGTTTAATTGATACGACAAAATTTATTGTGGTGGTTAGCAGGGTCACCACAAAAGTGAACCAGACACATTTTTGCTATCTGAGATAAAATAAACTACACTGAAATAATACGAGGTTTGTTGTATTTTATTTATTTATGTTTTTTTAATAACAAAAAATGCGGTTACAAATGTGATAAACTTTTATAGTTCTAGTTAACTATAATATCCCCTTCAATGACCACGATATAATCAACAAGGCAACGTTTCTCATTTTAATAAACTAAACTAAATAAACTATATAAATAAAATGATTTCAAACTACACAGACCTATTTCAAAATAAAACAAAAGAAATATAAAAGACAAATCACACTACTAAATTACTAATCTAAACTAGAATATAAGAGAAAACATAAAATATTACAATAAAATATCAACAAAAACGATAATAGAATAAAAATGACACAAAATAACACCGCTCATTGGATATCCAAACAGGTGATGGAACTCTGGGAACGCCTTGTGGTCATTTGTTTTTTTCAGAAATATGATTGCATCGCATTTCTGTTTATTTTATGCTTTGACCACCTATAATATAAAACTTACCCCATATGTTTCAGGACCAAAGCCCCAGTCGTCTGGACAAACTGGTATTTGGTTCCATACACAAACGCTGCCTCCATCAAAGCTCGATGCTCTATCCCAACAAAAACAAGAGATATAAAATATTGCTTTATTCCAGCCAAAACCATGGACTATGTTTTTGCATGGAGCTTTGCTCCATTGACCGCTGGTTTTTTGACGCAGTTTGCATTAAGTGGTAAAACGCATATTAAAATACAGATATTAAAAGGTGAAATTCAGTAAACATCTTATTGTATATTTTGTACAGGCAAGCAGATGAAGCCAGGATATAAAAACAACGTGTTAGCTGGTTTCACATAGAAAACCATTAAAATGAAAACACTGAACCATTCAGAGTATTGTGTTCATATTCCGGCCTCATCTGCTTTCCTATGTAAGCTACACATCATTAATAAAGAGATTACAGAATTTGATATTTTAATATTACTATTTTAAATATATTGCCACACGTGTGTAATATAGATTTCCAAAATTGTATGTTTTGAGAGGTGATCTAAATATAATAATATATGTTTTGGTCTTCAAACTGGTCATGTGACTGAAAACCATAAGTTTGTACCTGGAAGGCCAAGTACTGGTATGTGACCGACCACAATGTCACTGTTCTGTTTGGCCGTGCTCTCCACGTGCTGCAGCTCAGCAGGTGTGTGCACATAACGGACTTCATTGAAAAGGACAGAGCTGAATGGAGGACAGAAGGGACACATTCACAGATCAAGGCTGTCACCGTAGTTCCATTAAACAACCTATGCACAGTGAGAAATGTTGGTGCTACTGTAGAAGTAAGTTTAAAATAAAGGAACTCACAAAAGCACGTGAGAAACAATTGCATTGACGTCAAATACAGTATCGACTTCAAACGTCCTCAGGACCTCAGAGCCTCTGAAATGATGAAAAGACAAAAAAGCTTTTGGATTTGTGCCATGCCAAAGTTGTTTGATTCTATAGAGTAATAAAGACCATTTTCATACGTCTACATTTATCGTAAAACACACACACAAAAAAAATCTGAATAAAAGAAAATCAGTATGATTTTTCAATTAATTTAATTTAAAGAGTCTTACAGTCACACTTTATTTTGATTTAAAATATAAAAGCAGTAACTTTGTGAAATATTTGTACAAATTATGGCTAAAAGTTACAATTATTTGCTTGGTTGGTTATTTGTACTGATATTGTGCATTTTATGGTTATCGATAGCAGTCAATTTCAAAACTGATTTGTGACCCTGAACCACAAAACCTGTCTTTAGTGTCCATTTTTTTAAATTAAGACTTACAGATTATCTGAAAGGTGAATAAATAAGCTTTTCATTGATGTATGGTTTGTTAGGATAAAACAATATTTTAATCTGAAAAAAAAATATATATATTAAAAAAGAAAATCACCTTTAAGTTTGCCCAAAGGCTGTAATTGACAATGCATTACAAAATCAAGAATTAAGTTTTGGTATGTTTATGGTATGAAATATACTAAATTTGCAATAATAAGTTGTCTTCACATATTTTGATTTTACTAAGCTCAAAGTTTTTACAAATAATGTATATATACATACATACCTGAACAAGTATGTTTTGGTCATTAGCTTTTCTCCTGTGCAGTAGTGTGGTATAGCATCTTTAGAACAGTTCACCTGTAAAACAGTTATTCAAGTTGATATTAACGCAATAAAGTCAACCACTTCATGTGCTAGCTAACTAGACGTCAAAAAGCTCTTTACTCTGATCTGATGTAGCTTTTGTAAGATCTGAAAATATATTATGCTTACCTTTACAACAGATATCCCATAGTCATTTAGGGCATCAGCTGACATCTCAAGCTGCTCCAAGAACAGTTTGATGGTTGGATTGACTGCAAGTAAAACCACAGCTTATGTAATGGACTTTAAAAATTAACTTTACAAACCCCAAATTCATTGATTCAGCAAATAAGCTGATGTGCTGAGCTGAATAATGACGCTTGCTTAGCTTTGCACATTATAATAAAGGTTCTGCAATCATCTGCAACACATTTATCAAAGTCTCACCATGATTTCCAAAGTATATAAAGGTCGTCTTTCCTGTGTGCATCCTCTCCATGAAGCTCTGACTGGAATCTTCTATCAGTTTGGAGGAGCATTGCTCTGTTGTTAGGCTAAATAAAAACGCAATAAAATAGACGATGCACATGGCGCCTACTTTATGGACGGTTAACTTACATCCATTTACACTCGTTCATACTAAGGACGAGCCCAGTAAAAACTGATACATAGAGAATTTATCCATATTCAATTAAAACCACTCGCCAGGGATGTGCTACTAAATAAAGGCATCAGTTATACCCTGACAAATTACATATTTAAGGGCAAGACATACAAAAATATGTATTTATAGTCATTTTAACTATACAAAATCCAATAAGTTAATGATTACCGGTCAATGCAACAAATGCAAGTACTGAAAATCTACATCCTCAAACACTAAAGCAACATGCGCACACATTGTCCAATTAAATTTGTGGGAAGGGTTTGCGGTGAGCTGAACACCAATCGGAAAGCTAAAAATACAACGTAAAAAGGGAGAAGACCAATGAGAATGAAGTAGGTGGAGGGCTCATGGCTCAGCGGCGAAAGCCGTTTGAAAAGCCTGTCATTTTGGCTCCAATGTAACGGCCTTTTCTATCCACCGCTATTTCAATTGTGAGCCAATATGGCGACTAACGGACACTGGTTTCCAGTTTCGTTCTATTGGCTAGTACATGGGTCCCGAGCGTGATCGCTCCCTACAGTGTATATTCGCTTCTCTTTTTTTACAGAGTTGTTTTTCTTTGCTCGAAGGGAGCTGTCTTGCAGAGATTTTGGGGTTGTTTTCTTATTTGTTTTTCGTTTCTTTATTAAAAACATGCATTGTATGCTACTTTGTACACTCATCATTTTATAAACATAAATTATCCAATTATTTTGCGCAATGTAATGTTAGCTACTAAAATTCAATCTCACAAATTTAATCACTGCAAGCTTATAGAACATCATGCGCAAACGTCCACGCATTATTTAAAAATACTCAAAAAATGTAAAACGTAGAGATCCAGAGGCAGGACACCCAAAAGACAAATGATTGGTTTCCAAAAAAAAAAAATAGTAGGCGGTAGTGTCAATTGCTTTTCGTAGAACGTACGTGAAAAGCCTCTCATTTTGGCTCGAATGCAACAGAATTTTTCCATTCAGCACTATTCACCCGAGAGCCAACATGGCGACAGATCCGCGTCAGATTCTACCCTTTTCCCATTGGTCAGTAGGCGGGGCAAGAACAGCAACGTTACCCAGCTGATCGCTTTTTTCTAGCCTAGAGTTGGTTTTTCTCAGCTCAGAGGGAGCTGCATGCAGAGATTGGGGGGGGACTATGCTATTTTTTTAATTGTTTGTTTTCCACATCTTGCTTATAACATCCGATAATTTCCTTTTTAAGTTTATTCAACACGACAACAACGTAGGGCAGTCTGTAGTTTTTCATTTTCAGCTCATATGTCATTTGTAATTAAGTTTGACGTTATTCAGTTCCTCCAAATTTCAAAACGTCTACATGAAAAGTTTCATGGGAAAGGAGAACGATAGAGCGTTCAGGATAAGTCGACGTGATAGCGAGCATCCCGTCGATATGTTGTTTTTACTAGAAAACCAGGTCAGTGTCAGTGTTTGGACGGACTCATCCTCCTCCTCATCATCATCCTCAGCCGAACTGATCCAGGCTGCGGTTCCCCCGTCTGTGCAGCTCGGTCTCACGGTTCTCTACACGGTTTTGTATTCGCTGCTCTTCGTGTTTGTTTACCTGCAGCTCTGGTTAATTCTGCACTACGGACACAAGCGCTTCAGCTACCAGAGTGTTTTTCTCTTTCTGTGTTTGCTCTGGTCGGCTTTGAGGACAACACTCTTCTCTTTCTACTTTAAAAATGTTGTTCAAGCAAACCAGCTTCAGCCTTTGCCGTTCTGGCTCCTGTATTGTTTTCCAGTCTGCCTGCAGTTCTTCACCCTGTGTCTGCTCAACCTTTATTTTGCTCAGGTAAGTCCCACTTTGCAGTTTACCCAATTTGTGTTTGTTTTGCAATGCATTGCACGCCTTTATGACGGTCAGTGGTCTAATTAACATACAAAACCAAAATGACTTGTTATACAGAGAGAATATGAATCCTTTTGCATTTAGTTAGAGTCCAATTTCTATACAGCTCACATCTAACTGGGTCCCTCCCACCAAATGTGTTTACTTCATGTGACTGACTTGGAACTTCATACTGTAAGTGCGATTAAAAGCATCGTCATACTGCCATACAGGCAAATTGTGCTGTTTAAGACTTTTTCAGGCAATCATCATGTTCATGATACTGGGACAAGAGCACAGCTGGAGGTCATCAGTTTCTGTTCAAGTCCCTCTGCTTGGCCACAAAAGTCCGTTTCACAGGACAGTTTGAATGAGGACTATTATTGCCACTTTTGGTCCATCCTTCCACCCTTTGTAAAGACTTGGCCGTCTGTGAATGCATAACCTCATCATGCAGGGGGATGAAATATTGTTCATCTCCTCTCCAAAGCCTTATGCACTGTAGAACAAAACATTACAGTCCAATATACTATTACTGGATAAGAAACAAGGCCCTTATATCACAAAAATGACATTTGGTTTAAATCATTTACATGTCCATCCAAAGCTATTAGACTTGCTTAATGCTGTAGACCACAAAAAGAGATATTTAGTAATATGTCCACACTGCTCTTTTCCATACAGAAAAAGCAAATATTAGACATAAAAGTAGCATAATGGTAGTCCGTACAACTATATTTCATTACATTCCAAGTCTTTGGATGAAGAATACTGGCAAACCGACAAAATGGCTGAGTTACAGACATCCCTGTACTTCAAAAAGTAGAATATATCAATAATAAAGTCATGGGTTTGATTCCCAGGGCACTGTAAGTCACTTTAGATCAAAACGTCTGTGAAATACAAATGCAAAATGTAAGTCGCATTATACTAAACCTCTAAAATCTCCTTTATGATTTGAATATGCACTAATGTATTTAAAGTCACATGTATTATTTTGATGCACAATATTTGAATAGGTGCAAATGTTCATGAGAAATTCATAACTGCTTACAAGCGATATTGAATACATTTATGGAGCTTTTATTAATATTTTGGTAGCTTGGAAACCTCTGGTCACTATTCATTTAATTTTTTTGAAAAGCAGAAGTGTTATTCTTCTGAACTTCTCTTTGTCTTCTCTTCCCTTTTTTATTTAACTCGAAGTAATTTAAAATCTCTAATAAATCAGAGGGTAGTTTATGTAATGTTTCCTCTGGAGGTCTTTTTTCTTTGGTAAAATGCTGCCGTAACTCTTATGGTGAAATATTGGGTTTTAATCTAAATTTAATCTCATTATTATTTATGTCCCAAACTCAACAAACGTGTGCTTTGCCCTCTCCATTCAGTCCGACAACACCCCGGCTCTGATATTAATCTAACCTTGCTTATATTGCATTTTTATTTTCACCCGTAGTCAGCACATAGAGCTGTGGCACAATCAAACCTGACTGACAGGTCCTGCAGTCTTGTTAGATTTATTGACAGCTTTGTTTTATGCAACCACCATTTATTCCTGTCTGCAGCCTTTTGCCTTACACCCACATTAAGTTGCAGAGGGTTGCTCGAGAGAGCTGGCCTTTGTTTGTGTGTTTTCCTCGGGAGCTATTTGAGATGTGGGCATCGTACGACACTGCCTGAACAGTGCGAGTTGGCATTTGAAGGTGCGAGCCAATCAGAGGCACCTGCTGCAAGAGCATTACATCACCCTGCTCAATCCTGTACTATTCCAGGCACAACAAAAGGGGTGTGCGGCATTCTGTTCTGAGAACAGCCACCGCACAGACAAAGACGCCGAGCACCCCGACTCCGAAATGTCAGCCGAAAACAAAATCACATCAGTGGGGTACTGTACCCGTGTGGGGTACATCTCCAAATGAGTCATTTGTGTTGGCCGCGATCGCAGTGTTGTGATCTAGTGCTCTGTCCACTTAGTAATGACCTAATGACCACTATTTTAACTCGGCTGTTTGCCCTACATTAATTTTCCTTGGTAATTGGATGCAGCGATTGATGTTTCCTGCTAGTTGCTGCAGAAAACGGTTAGCTATGTGACATATAGGAAAATCGCATCAGTTGTTTATTAGCTAGATTGAGCAGGAAATGCAACATTACGTGTAAAATATATCTGTGCTGTAAACATTTCCAATCTTACAAATATTAGATTAAATAAACAATCTTTTAAAAGTTTATTGTGATAAATAATATTTTATATAATTAAGTATATTATAATATATAATTGTAATATTTATACATAATATAGTTTTCAATATTTAAGTACATGTATGTTTGTAATATAAAATATGCATGCATTTTATAATATTTATATAAAAGAAAGAATTATTATTAATATAAATATAAAGTATTAAATTATATAAAACACAAAAAACTAAACTTTTTTTATCTAGGTTTATTTTATTTTATTTTTTTTAATTTTTCTGTCACACCACAAAACACATTGATACGTCAGCTACCCATATACTTCTTATATAATATTATATATATATTATACTGTGTATGTAAATATATATACATATATATATATATATATATATTTTTTTTTTTTAATTTTTTTTTTATACTTGTGTGTGTATATACAGTTTATGTAATAAAATACATTACACGTTATACACAATACATAATGTACAAAATATATAAAGTAATATTATATAATAATTTGCTATTTTCTTTTTTAATTTGTAAAAATATGCATGGTGGAACTGGTGGAAAATGCTGTTGTTTTTACAGACAGAAATTCAGTCTCTTCAGGGAAATGAAATTGCAACACTGTAAATAATGCATTTTATTCTTTGCAAGTGTTGAGTCGTATTTCACAGTTTTCATATCTGTTCTTCCTCTGTCTTCCGGTTCCCTGAGGTGGCACCAAAGTGATGACCAATTAATTTTTCATATTACACTTTCAGCAACTCTTGTGCGTGAAGGAAACACATTAAAGGCGTGTGTACTGTGAGTGCGAGCACCAACTGTTTACGTGAAGCAGATCTCCCCCATGAATCACATGTGTGATTTCTGCATGTAGGTGTGTGTGTGTGTGTAATGCGTCACATGAGACCTCATCAGCAAATCCTTGCAAAGAAAAGAGATGGGCCATTTTTCACTCTTGTATGTTTTCTGCTGTTAATGCAGTTGGTGTCACATTGTCTGCAGTTTTTTGGAGCTGTCGGTTTTATTTTGAGCTCTTATTTTTAACAATTTCACACATATAAAAGAATGATCCTGGTTCATAACATGCAAACTGTGAAAAATATTTAATGAAATCTGTGGCATGCTGTCAGTTCTGTAATACAATAATTTGACAAAATATTAAATACCACTACCAAAAGCCCTGTGTAGGGTAATACACTTGACAGAAACATCCTGGAAAGTTGAAAAAATTGCTATAACTTGGCGCAGGTATGTTTTAATTTTCTTGAAAGTCTTTTATGCTTATCATAGATGATCAAAATATTCTAAAACACTAATATTCTGAAATATTATAAAAAAATAAAAATTCTATTAATATGTATTTTAAAATGTCATTTTTTTTCCTATAGTGCAAAGCTGCATTTTCAGCAGCCGTTTCTCCAGCATTTAACCTGAATGAATGAAATCATTCAATGAATCATAAAATGAAATCATTTTATTATACAAATTTGGTGCTACATTTCTTATTGAGATTGTTGTGCTGCTTTACATTTTTGTAGAAAAGTAAATTTATTAATAATAATCACTCACAACTGAACAGTAGTGTATCATCAAGGGTTACCCACTCCAAAATGAATATTTTGTCATTGATAACTTACCCCCAATGTCATTTCAAACCCTAAAAAGCTTTGTTAATCTTTCGTAACACAATTTAAGATATTATAGATTCAAAATGTAAGGCTGTTGTTTTGACTGTCCCATATACTGCCAACACTGTCTTGGCCCAGAAAAGCACATTTTTTTTATTTTATTTATACAAAATCTATTTTATTTTTTATTAAAAAAAAAGTATTCTCATCGTTTCATAAAATCCGGATTAAACCACTGATGGCTGATGGACTATTTTGACAATGTCTTTCTTTTTTTCTGAACCTTGTTTAAAACTACTTAAATACAAAGAAAGCTTTTATGGGTTTGGAACGACATGGGGTTAAGTGATTAATTACAAAATTGTCATTTTGGGGTGGAGTAACCTATAAATGTATAACATTTTACTACATCATAGATTTTCATTAATGCATTCAGTGCATTAATTTACATGCTTGTTTTTTTAAAAACTAGATAATAAATCCAATCCATGCTTTTAATAGAGCTCAACTTATTTTGAATGCATTAGTAAAGGTATGTAAATTTCAGCTATGGAAAAAAAAAATCCCCTAGAATCAGAAAATAATGCAGGTTTTTCTGTAAAGCAGTTGTGTAAGTGCACTTATTTAATCAAATGTTTTCTATTATTTAATGTAGTTTTCAAAGCACAAGTCCTTGATGTTGCTAATGTCAAGCCTAATGCAATATCGGTCATCATTTGACCATAAAAGTCGCTGAGCATGACATTTCTTCACATTTAGTTTCTGCAGTGGTATCAGCTGGGAGAGTCTTATTAATTCAGTTTGCCGAGGAATCTTTATAATGGCCAGCCAAACGGAGGCATCACCCCCGCGCAGCTCCATTACAGCTTACTGGAATGTTGTTTTCTTATTCCACACTCGCCCTCTTTCTCCTTGTAAGCCATCCGTAGATATGCAAGTTTGGCGTGGATCATTATGGCGTTGGGTGGACTGCTATTTACACCCTCCCAGTGCCTTTGTAAACTCGTATTTTGGGCCAAGTCACATGATCGGGATCGGTAACATTAACATGCTGCCTAATTTGTTTAACAAACTTGGGCACCTGTTTGAGATGTTCATTGGCTGGAATGAATCTCGCCCTTTGACAGCTTACTTGGAGAAGTTTAGGCTGGAATTTGTTTTGGGCTAATGATTTTAGCAGTTGTGCTGTTGTGTGAGGAGAGGTTCGGGACGGCTGTTGTTAATCTGTAACTAGGCCACAGTTTCTTTGGCAGGGATCCCTAGGTACTGTAGACCTGCTTGTCATGTAAAGGGAAGAATTGGATAACGAGGACAGTTCACAAGAGCATTGAAGGAAAACAGCCATTTAATCCTTCTGCTTCCTAAATTAGCCGCTTGTTTGTTTTCTGGTAAATACAGTTGTTGTGGGATGAATTTTACTCATATACTGTGTCGCTGTCTAAAAAGGGCCATGTTATATTCTTTTTGCAGTGTTTTTCCCTGATGCCCACTTGTTAGTCATGATGTCTCGGACCGAAAATAGGTAACGTTTTTTTACGTGACCATTTACCGCGCTCAGTTTACTTTAGGACTAAACAGACTTTATGCTACTGTACCTTTTAAAACAATGTAAATTATGTTATTATTATTGGTGAATATGTAAGAATAATATTTTTAATGTTTTTTTTTTATTTTTTTAAAGAAGCGTCTTGTGCTAACCAAGGCTGTTTATCTAGTGTCTTTTTTCCGCTGTGTGTTGACCAAGCTAGTGTGGCATCACGTGAAAGTGTAACCTTTATGATTTCAGTTACCACAGCATGTTTATTCACACTTTTCTTAATGTGTATCTTTATTCGCCTGTTCACATCTTTGTGGAGGTTTGTGTTTGCTGGCTCCAGACCTCATACAAGCAATTTGTGTCATGGACATGGAAGTATGACTCATTTGTAGGCATGTGCCGGTATCACATTTTCATGCTGCGATTAATTGATTGAGCTTTTATCACGGTATACGGTATTATCACG
>JAUCNO010000267.1:73108-83575 GCA_032353835.1 Enteromius viviparus | reverse complement strand
CTGGATTTTTAATCTAATAAATGCAGCCTTGATGAGCAGAAGAAACATCTTTAAACACCATTAAATATCTTACTGACCCCAAATGTTTGAACGGTAGTGTATATAAAGGGTCGCCAATGCTTTACATAAAAAAAAAACTATAAACAAATTACAATTATTAGAAAAAAAAAATCCACGATGTTTCCGGCCACCAAATCCCTGCTTTAAAAGTTTTACTGTAAAATTACAAGTAGAAAAATAAAAATGGGTTACTTGAAATAATTATAAATAAACATTAACTGAAATGAAACATAACTTATTGTATTTCAGATAGTTGCCAAGGCAGCATTTCTCTTTATAAAATAAATAAAAACTAGGACTAATTGTAAAACTAAAAATCTAATATATAAAACAACGTATTACTAAAACTAAGACTGAAATTTAAACGTAAACCATAAAAAATTATTTATTTACATTAAAAACTAGAAAACTTTGTGGACATTTTGAACACAACCTATTCTCGCGGTTTCCTTAATATATCCAAGTATGTACCATAGGCCTTTTCTGACTGATTACCATATTTATATTTACAGCGTCATTCAACCTACTGTATTTCTAAAATACAATGATAATAACAAAGTTTTATAGAAGAAATAACAGTATAGTACTGTGCTCATTTTATGTTGGTGTCACATGTTGAATATTTAAACGAATAGGATAAAACGATGTTAGTGATGTTGATGTTCTCACCTGGCAAAAGCACCTGTGTGCAGCGGATCCTGCTGTCGTCACATGGACGCCGATGAGTATAAGCGCCAACAGAATTAAATATTTCATTGTCGTTCGACACAAACGGATCTGTTCAGTGAAAGCTTTCTCTTGTCTTCACACAGCTGCTCATCTGTTATGGTGATTCTGTACAGTAGTACGTAATTCAAGGGAACTGCACGTCGCTGTTACACGTTTACTCACAGATCACTTCCGATTCATCAGCCGCTACGTGAGGGACGTGACTCCACTGCTGCTAACATATGACGCAACAATGAATAACTGAGCCTAATGCACATTCACAACGCATTATGCTTTCATTTGCTCTTATATTAAATTCTCAGTGAATCTGTCGGGCTAAAATGTAATTAGCCTTTCTAATGTCATCTGTGCAGTCGGGAACTTCCCCTTTTTATAATGAAAGTTGCACTACATTCAGTTCACCGCAAGATGTCGCCATGTCGTTTCTGTACTCGGAGGTGTCCAGTCTTTCTCCTGCACTGAACCAGTCTCTTAATTTTAATGTATGAATTGAATGCATGTCTAGCTTTCTTCGCGGTTCCTGGTGATATCTGATAATATTTACTTGATCTTGTGTTCTCCATATAGGAAGAACTGCACTACTGTTAATAATTGTGTGATGCTGCAGCATGTTTTAATGTAAGTCTATGTGTGTGTGTAATTGTAAGTTAAATATAATTAATAATTTCAGAGCTGTTTCTTTTCTCATCATTTAATTTTTTTAATTATTGGAGTAAGTCTTAGCACTTACATATTACTGCTTTGGATGGCTTTGATTGCTTCTATTGTCAAAATTTGCTTTGAATAAAAGCACCTGCTAAATGACTAAATGTAAATATATACATATAAATGTACTAAGCCTATAAAAATCAATTTGTTTAATAATCATTTTTTTATTGTGTTTTATTTAGTGCTGTCAAACAATTAATCACATTCAAAATAAAAAAAATTGTTTACATAATATATGTGTATATTTATTATGTATATATGAATACACACACATCTTGCATATATTTTAAAAATATTTACATGTATGTTTTACTCATATAAATTCTATCATATATAAATACATTTAATATAAACAAAAAATTCTTAAATATATACATGCATGTGTTTGTATTTATATATAGCCTACATGGAAAATATACACAGCGCACACACATATATGTAAACATGTTTTTGCAAATTAACTAATATATAATTAAATAATAATAATAATAAATATTCATATACATATTATTATTATTTAATTTTGGTTTTTGCATTATATAAAATTGACATAAATTATTAGACAGCAGATTAAATGCAAAGTAAACGTAAAGTATCGATTCTAATGTCTAAAATATATTTTGTGAAGATAAAATCTTGAAATATGTGTGAAATAATGTTACAGTGTCCTTAAGAGTAGCAGGTTAATAGTAAGAGGTTGTGTATTATATTTTAAATGATTAAAGTCTTGTTGACAAATCGTTTTAAAGGCATAGATAGGTAAAGACTTAAAAGGACAATTCATTTGTACCTTGGGGATGCACTGTGAGTCCTTTTTTGCTTTTAATGATTATGTCTACATCTAATGACTCTTGTTATAGAAATCCAATACATGGTAATACACAGATAAATCCATATCTGTATATTCACTGATTCAGCTTGCATGATCCTTCTTTAACACTAACTGACTTCAGTGGGCTACTGCTATCTATCTCTGATTTCAAGCTGTGGTGGAGCAGCGCCCTCTCATGGACGGAATGCATCAGTACAGCGCGCCTGGCAGCAGACGAAGAATTCAAGGGCGGAATCGAATGTATCCCAGTTTCCTTTTTCCACACTTTGTAACCCACTTTCAGCGCGTCACAGTAGGTCAAAATTACAATCTTCCCTGCTCACACAAACACCCCCAGTCTTCGACGGACATGACTTTTTTTTTTAAACTATCCCCTCCCCTCTAAACAGTTCAAACAAAACTTCCACCCCATCGTCCAGTTTGATGCGGACACCTCTTGGACTCTTTTTCTCCCTTCAAAAAATCCCTGATCCCCGGTCAGTCGTCTCTTGTAGGATACGCAATACGATCTGCACCCCAACTCCATTCTCTATTTTTGTGCTTCCTTGTGCTGCCAAGCCCCTGACGTAATGCTCCGTGTTAATTATTAGCATGTGGGAAGCGATGCCGAGACTCTCCTCTGCTGCTTAAACAAGAGCGACTGACTGCGGGGAGAAAAACCTCGTCAAGATGGCCAAACACACTGACCCAGAGTGAAGGGGCACTGCTCTCCGTCCCGTCCAGTCCTGTCGCGCGACCAGCACCAATGCAACTGCGCCTTTAGGTGAGTGACTTCTGAGCATTTTAAGCATTAACAGCACAAACCTGGGTTGCAACATCTCTCTTTTTTGCCACACCAGTAGCTTTCTGTGGGAACTCCGAGAATGAAAAAATGGAAATCGGTAGGCGTATGTATTAATAAAAGTTTAGGGTTGTTTATGAATTGTAACTCATAAACGGGGCATTTCGATTAATTTAGACAGGGTAACCCACCAAACCGCTGACTTAGAGTGTTGAATTGCTTCATATGTGAAGGGTTTTGAAAATGAAGACTGAATAGTGTGTGCTCACTTACAGTAAGGGACAGTCGAGCAACAATTTTTGGGAATGTTCTGGACAGTCTGCGATTTCGCTCGGATATTATATGAAACGGTCGCTTGAGTGCCGCATGTATGGACGCGAATAGAAACTGAAATATTTTTGTTTGTTCACATCTGGTGTTTTTGGAGGTAAGTGTATATTTAGGTCACCCTGTCGCATTCGGAAAAGGTATTGAGATTGCATTAGTCTCGCGGAGTTCCCGGTTAACAGTTCATGAGCGAATAACGTCAGCGCGCGCATTTAATAGAAGATCACTCAATAACGTTTACGTGTTTTTGCGAACTCGCTAGTGTGGCATTTTGACAAATTTAGGATTTTATATATATCATCTCAGATTCTAGAATCCGGTTTAGAAAAAGTTTAAATTCACTGGTTTATTCTGCATTAGCCATTGTTATGCCAGTAGGTGGCGATAAGTGAATCGTTGCTTCACGGATTTGCAAAAATCGGATGTAATTTAGTCGCCGTTCAGATTTGCACAAAAATCGGATTTGTGCAGATAGGCTGAATTAATCATTGAATTGCTCAAGTTTTCGTTAACATCGTGAGTTTGATATCAGCGTTATATCAAAGCTGATTGTTTACGCTGCTTTATTCTTTAGTGCATCTTACTACTCTTAAGGTCTTTGCACACTAAATCCGAATTATTCATGTGAAATTTTTTTTAAACATTAAAAAATAAACATGGCATCGCGTTGTGTCAATCACGTATCCAAATTGTCTCTGAAAAGTTCGTCCGTGAAAAAAAAATGCAGTTTGATTTTCTGCATTTTCGCATCCGTAGCTTGCTTTTGATAGGAAAAGATGATACATTTGGAAAAACGCATGCAAACATTTCGGACGCTAGGGTTTTATTGAGTATACGTTAATCTACAGAAAATGTTTGTCATCACATTCTTCAGTCAAAATCTGAGATTCAATATTAAGGTCGATTGTTCCTGAATGAGATGTGCTCAGTCAGTTCATTCGCTAAATAGATGCTTTATTTCAGTTAGTTAATAAACGAACACATTTTGCAAGTACTATAGTCAATTAATAAACTATAAATCAGTGCATTGAAATCGCTCTCTTAAACGATTTGTTCGAAACACTGATTCGTTCATGAGTGAAATGCCACAGAATAAAGCAGCTTTATTTTTTTATGGAAGGAAAGTGGAGTTGTTTCACAGACTGAGACCATGTGATATTTGCCAACTTGTTATAAATGGTTAACCTGTTCATGTTTCTTTGTAGAAATATCACATACATGTCATTTTCATCTGGAAGAATTGGGAGCCTGTGGCACCTTGCTTAAATCTTCCGAAACCAGCAATAGGATTCAAAATATGTAGATTATAGTCTACTAACTGGTCGTAATAGCTAGTAGACTACCAGCTGGCCAAACCAGCCTAAGGTAGTCAGCCCTTTTTTTTGGAACTGGTTGAACAGCTATATGACCTACCTGGACCATAAACCAGCATCCAAAACACAAATGACATTTCCACCAGTGCTTGACGTTTTGTGTTTGTGTTTCTTTTAAAATATGGACTGGATAATCACAACTCTTTACTTTCACAGAAAGGGGATGTTCTCTGTGGAAAATGCCATCAAGACTAAAGCTGGACAGTCACTGTATGCTGGAGGAAAGCTGAGGAACGTTTTGTAAGTCCCAAGCATTCAGAGGGTTGGAGAGCTCTTACGAATACCATCTCAAAAGCTTCAAACAGGGATTTCCTAACACTACTCCAAAAGCCAAGGACAAAGATGCAATACATTGGTACACACTAGAAAATAAATAACATCTCAAAGGGCTGTTTTCTGTCAAACCTCAAGTGAAGGTGAAAGCAAGTGCGTTTTTGGATTAGTCTGCAGGGTGATTCTCTATAAAGCTGCAAAGCACCGTCATTGGGACTTGGCCATCTTCTTCTCAACGAACCCAAGTCTTGGTACCGTGAGCCTGCCCACCAGATCATGATGTTTCGTGACCAGGTGGGAGTCCTCGCCGGATGGTTTAAGGGATGGAACGAGTGCGAACAGACGGTGGCATTACTGTCGCTACTCAAGCGGGTCAGTCGAACCCAAGCACGCTTCCTTCAGCTCTGTCTGGAGCATTCCTTGGCTGACTGCACCGAGCTGCATGTTCTGGAAAGGGAGGCCAATAATCCAGGTCAGTACAGAAACGACCACCTTTTCTTACAGTACTAACCAAATGCGAGCAGGTGTACCCAGAACAGGTGCACCTAGCTTTTTGGGGTCAGTGAATAAGTGTCTGGGTGTCTTCAATTTACCCATAAGTTACTCCTGTGGAAAATACTTTTTATTCTGACCCTTAGCTGTATGCAATGTTGAATCCAAAGTGTTGGTTTAAATCTGAGGGAGCGCTTCAATGTGAGTGTGTGACCGTGGAAACTTATAAAGAAGAAACACATTCATTTATGCACAGGAATAAACAAGCTGAGGGCTTATTTCATACATAAAGATAAATGTACGTTATTGCATATTTCGTTCTTGCACACATACACTCTCTAAAACCTGAACATGGGATTCCCATCAGAGTTTATAGTGGGCTGGGACTCATAAAGAGCCTCCTTGTGTCTTGCAGTGCTGCGTGTTGTATTTTATACGAGGGACTTTAGTGCAGCTCTGTCATTGTTATTCTAAAACATCAAGATGAAGACATCAAAGAAGAACTCAAGATCCTCACCCTTGTATGTTCCCTGACATTAAAACCAGCTGCCCAAGTGAAATTTCTGTTGGTGTATTTCTGTTGTTGGACTCATACGTTGCTGGTTTGTTATTGCAGATGGTGGATTTGCATGCTTGTATGTGGTGGTGACCTTTTGAATGAATCCAGTGGAAATGTGTGTGCGCGTGTGTCTGTCTGTGCATGCCTACCTGTGCGATTCACCTCGGGCTGTATTACGCTGCTATGCCTGTGTCAGCCAGAGCAATGTCAGCTTCCTATTACTCACCAGACAGCAGGGATTCTTTGGTTAATCAGCGTATTTTCTTACATTTAAGCAGACGTCTGGTTTAGCCTGGACCCTCATTAGATATCTCAAACTGAACCCACTTCAGGCGTTTTAGTTGTTGTTTTCCCGTGTGAAGGTTGTGTTTTTACTTGTTTAGCTCAGCAAACTTGTAACCGATCTTACACTAATATTTTACACAGTTTTCAATTTTTTTGCTTGGGTGTGGTTTTGTATCTGAAGCCGGTTCAGGGATTTCTAGGAAAGATTAAGGCTATTTAGGTGATTTTTCTTAAACAAAGTGTGAGAAAATACTGTAATGTAATGTAATTTGACAGGTTAGCAAAATGAATGCTTCTGTACAAATGTAAATGAGTAATTAATTATTAACCTATTTTATCCATATACTGTGCAGAAATGTAAAATATATTATTTATGTCTTTATATTATAATTTTTTTTATTTGTATAATTTAATTTTATTTCTTTATAAAATTGTTTTTTTATTTTTAAATGAATGTTTTATTTTTATTTTTTTTTATCTTTTTGTAATTATATGCAATTAAGGTACTTGAAGCTAAATTGTATGTAACAAAGTTGTGAAAATAACAGAAAATGAAGATGTGTTAGCTTTGTTAAAAAAGCAGCATTGTTTAAATTCAACATTTATTTATTCATCATTCATCATATTCATCATTGGCGAACCCAATATACTGTATAACAGTATAATTTATAAGATATATATATATATGTATATCTATGTATATGTGTGTGTATGTTCATATTTTATACATGTACAATTAGGGCTAGGTATAGTTAAAAAAATTTAGATACCGATAAGTTGACTTTGATACCGGTTCCTGAACGATTCCTTACCAAGTTTATGAAATCAGTTTTAACAAAATTACATTATCTAAGAAAAACATTTTTCAGCTTGTTGACATTTATACAGATTTGAAACCTCATCTCCTCTCCTGCATGGAAAAAAATATATCCAACACAATGAATCAGTACAAATGAGTTTTAATAAAGTTCAAGTTAGTTTTCAGTTTACACATCTGTTATGCTCCCTTTACACTTGTGCATTATTATTTATTCTTACAATAGCCTTATAATTTTTCCCCTCTAAAAATATTGTCTATTTACTTTTTTTAAGGCATAAAACATTTGACTTTAAAAATACTGTTTTAATAATTTTTGTAGTAGCCTATTATGTACATTCTACTGAACAATAGTAATATATTTCTGCTGCCATATCCAAACCAAAATTTTATTTTGACGGCTTGCCATGAATATCTTTACAGTTCTGTGTTTACATGATATGACGATAGATTTACTGAAAATGCTCTTGAAGTAACCCTCAGAGAAGTCCTGGAGATGTTCTTCATGTAGCCTACTGTATTTTTGTCCTCATTTAATGAGATGCAAGATCTTAATATGACCGGAAGTGTCAGGCGCAGGTCAGCATGCTAGTAAACAAAACTGCGCGTCTGCAACATACATTAACAGAGACACACAGAATTCATCTGTTTTTGCAGTTAAATATTGACAAATACAATTGAAAGTGGAAGCGTGCTCACTTGTGTGTGCGGCGAAACTGCTCCCTGTTTCAGTCTGTACCTAAAAAGTATCGAACTCGATACCCATTCTTATATATAATAATAGGTTGCTGTTGTTTTTTTACCATTTTAATGATAATTAACTAATAGTTCATTTTTGTATATATCAACTCATTAATCTATTTACCCATTAGAGTTATTCATTTACAGTTCATTTAGATCTTACATATTTAATTATATTACTATTATACATATATATGTGTCTGAATGGATTAGTTTTAACTCCGCATGTTAGGTTATATTATAGGATGACTAGACACATCTATCCTGTGAAATCAGAGAGCTTTCTTATTTTACAAAATCAGTAAATGACCACATGAAGACATTCCCATTCATTAGAATGGTGGATACGGAGTTAACTCGCAGCTGGAAGTTGAGTGGAAAGATGCAACTATTTGAAAAGAGCTGCGCCAATGAGAGGAATCCACAATGACCTACTTATTTCCCTCTGTGAAGGAGCTGCCTTGTTCCCCTGACCCAAATGATGCAACTTATTTGCCTCTCATCTCAGCATCTTGCACTGTAACAAAATACATGTGTGTGTTTTGCATTTGAGTCACAGGTAGTACACATTTCCTCCGTGCAGCCTTCATCAAGTTATACCAGTCTTAACCACTGTTGAACCGGTGGTTTAATTTGGCATTTGTGAATCTATAAAAAAAGTGAATCCAAAACAAACACACAAGGTTACACAATCCCAATTTTATTGTTGTCTGAATTTTTCAACCGTTCCATCCAGCCATGGACAGTCAGATAAAACAGAGTATATGTGTATCTATGTGCGTAAATGGTGTTTGTTGGAATATTATTCTTGTATGAGCTGGTGTTTAACCCTTGGCCCTTTTTCCGCCCTCCACCTCACAGCCCAGAGGCAGCAGAGTCCGGACAGGAGGGGCACTGTTGTTATGAATGACTGACTTCATACCTCTGTGTATGCATGGGTGTGTGTCCATCTGCGTGTGTGTCTGAGATGATGAAGGCTCTCCAAGTTGTTTTCCAACATGGAGGCCTCTGTGTGAGATGAACTGAAATGTACATTTAGAAAAGCACCCATATATACTGAACTGATGCTCCCTGTTGTGAAAGGACTGTACAACTAGTATATAGTGAATCTACAGCTCAGAGCTGAAATGTCATGGCTTTAGTATTTATTTTCAGTGTTCCATAATTTAGTTGGCAAGTACTTCTAATCAGAGCATAACATGGTTAACTTTACATTGATGCATTCTGCAGACATCCCACATTTATATTGCTGTCAATTATTTCAGTTTATTGCAGTCTGTTATAATCAATGAATCTATCTACGCTGCACAATGAATTGATTACTTACAGGTAATTTTTTCAACTTTGTTATAATTCGAGGATTTGCAAGCTTGTATAAGATAGCACCAGTAGCACTATGCTTTAGTCATGCACATAAAGCCAGTTATTTGATTAGCAGTAAATCTCCATCACCTGTTTTTAAATGGAGCAGCAGTTAATACAGAGGGTGTTTCTCAATGTCAAGGATACTTCCTTGGCAGGACTGGTCCTTCCAAGTCACTTCCTTCAGAGGCTAGGCGAGGCTCCTCTTAAGCATTCGGAGAACACGTAAATGGAACAGGCTAGCAAGTGCACGTTATTGCGTCATTACGTCAGTGAAACGGTCCGCTTTTGGCACTGAAAAATGGAAGTGCAAACATTACTGAAAAATAAATAAATGTTAAATGACAGGTCCGGTTCAGTTAGCTATCAATAACATAATTTCTAGAATTTATTATATTAATACAGTAATAATCTGTACTTTTTAAATACAAAAATGTGTTTTAAGTAATTTGTAAATATATTTACATTAAAAGCATATTGCCCCATTGGCGCTCAGACTCTGCTAATGTCCGACATTTAGAATTTTTGAGCAAGATAGCAAAGCTGCACGCATAGGATTGTGGGTGATTTTATAGCGCGAAGGGCGCGAAGGCTACACTTATGCATCCTTTCCTGTGTATGGGATATTTTTCAAACGAAGGACTCAGTTGAAAGGTTGAAATTCCGAGGATCCTCGAAATTGGAACAGTCCTTCGACAGATGTCGATGGCGTAGCATCCTTGAAATTCTGGATTCCGAGGATCCTTCCTTGACATTGAGAAACGCCCTTGGTCTCTCAAGCTAGATCCCATATGTAACGTTTCCGTCCCCTCCTTCAGGGAATGTGGGTTACCTATTTAACCTTAGACGTTTCCTAGAAACAGGAATAAAAAAGGAAATAAATAGTAGATTCATTAAAGGGTCACAACACCCCCCTGTTTCAGAAGCGCTTTTTCACACCTCTGGTTTGAAAAACTTTCTAAAAAGGGGCGTTGTTCACTGGTGGTAAGGGGTGGGCTAAGAGTGTGGAGACAAGGCGGAGATTGCTTCTAAGTGACAATAAGTGACAGCGACACAGAGCAGCAGCTACAGCGGTTCTTAGAGCAGTGTGGAAGTGGAGGACTTCTCCCCACCAGAATCCCCACACTT
>JAUCNO010000267.1:61891-71993 GCA_032353835.1 Enteromius viviparus | reverse complement strand
GAAAACCAAACAGAGCCGAGTCGAGCCGAGTCGAGGCGAGCCGAGACGAGCTGGTACTATGTAGTGGAAAAGCGCCAATAGTGACTTTTTCACTGTGTCAGCCCTTTTTGAAAGCGTCAGATGAGTGGAGTCAGTCTGAAAGGCCTTTCCTTGTTTTCCCTGTTGGCTTGGCCATTTTACTATAGCAGCACTTGAGTACGACTGGCCAGTGGTGACATTAATAGGTAGGACTTGCAGAACCTTTGGAGAACTTTGTGTGAGCTGATGTTCAGTCCGTCATATGTAGAACAGAAGGGGTACAAGGGCAGTTTCCATTTAAGCTCTCCTGCACTCCCTGCCAGGCCACTAGCCTGTTAGGACTCAATAATACTTCCAGTATGATGAATGCGGTGGTTTATATGGTCTTAGCTATGAGTTGTTGTTCAAGCTTTTGAGGTAAAATTTAACCATCATTCACTAGTTGCCCCACTGAATCCTTAAATAAGATGTAACCAGAGGTTGTACTAGGAGGAGGTTTCCTATGGACAACATAGAGTATAGATTACATTTCATCCTATCCCTTTTGACCAACCTCATTTAGCCCTTGCTTCTGTATACAACAAAGTTGATGAAACTCTGGCATCGATGTTTACTCTGTCAAGGTGTTTTAGAAAAATGCTGAGCTTGGGTGACATCAGCAGCAGAGTCAGTCTGGATGATAACTTACTCATCACCTGTTTCTCATCTTAATGAATGGCAAAATAGGCTCATATCAGCGAAAAGGAACGTATGACATGCAGGTACTTGAAAGGCATAAGATATATCATGCTTTCTTCTTAGTAACGTCACTTTCCTTACGGCATCTTTGCTGCTTTTGAAGGAGCCTGTGTTCATTTTTGTGGTCTTCTCTGAACATTTGTGCTTAACTGCAATATTGGTGATTAGCTGAGACAGCAGTGGTTTTAACTTCCTTTGTTGATTGCATGCAATATTCAAGCATGTTAGTAAATGCTCGTGTCTTGACGTTTGCTGAATAAGACTTTCCTGTGAACTACTATGACTTATCTTCCAGTCCTGATTTTAATCAGATAAAAAACATTGTAATCATCCCAATTATTATTTTCACTAATCCAAGTTATTACTGTATAAAACTGTCAGTTTAGAGAGAAAAGACTGATTGCTTTTATCAAAATAAAATAGATCAAATAATTTATTCATTTTAATTCATTTAATAATAGTTTTTTATTGCAATGAACATGACTATTCAGTTTAAAAAATGTATATATATATGTTTTTCAGAAATTGTCTATTTTCTAGTAACTATTACTTCTATTACTACAGTAAATAAATTTTTACAAGTTACTTTTCCATCCAAAAAAAGTAGACCGTGGCATGTATACTACTTTTAAGTCTCTCTAGTGCTTACTAATACTTTGATTACAATACTGTAAAATATATGTATTTTTCTTTCAGTTTAAAATATCTCTATTTTAATAAGTTTTGAAATGTAATTTATACCTGTGATGGCAAAGCTAAATGTCTGTCGTCAATTCTTCCGTCTTCTGTGTCACATGATCCCTCAGAAATCATTCTAATATGTTGATGCGGCACTCAAGAAACATTTCATATCATTATCAGTGTTGAATACAGTTGTGCTGCTTAGTAGTTTTGTGGAAACCATGACTTTTTTTCAGGATACTTTGATAACCAGAGGGTTCCAAATTGTAACTTTATTAACATTCTTACTGTCACGTTTGATTGATTTAATGCATATTTGTAGAACAAAACGTATGCTCTCCACATCCCATGTTGTGCCTCATGCATGATTTCATGGTCTCCCACGCCGTCAGACCGGTTCTATAGCTCACGCCATCCGAGGGGTGAGCTGTCAGTGCACGCTTGACTTCAGCTCAGAACAATGCATCTGAAGACACACTCTTTCCTCACATACCCGACAACACTGTTAGCTTTACTGTCTTGAGTGTGTCTCTCTGGCGAGGCTGGTGTCTTGTCTCTTTGCGGCTACAGTTTAGTATGCGTTATTCTGCAGCTGGTAAATGCATAGCGCAGGCAGCTGCATCATGGTGCCACAATGCAGGACTTTGTTCAAAAGTGCTGATTGTGCTTTTAAGAAGTCAGGCTGAGATTTTCCCCCTCCCACCAGTTCGCTCGCTCCCTCTCCAGACAGTCGTGAAGCAGGAGTGGGTTTGTATTTAAGTATGAGGATGTGTTTCTTCCACTTGCCCTAAATGGGACCTTTTTTTATGGGTCGGCACTTATTTTTATGCAATTATATAACCTCTGCAAAAGAATCTCTGCTCTCTCTCTCCTCAAGGTGCGGAAATAAAGATCTCTTTCAAATAGGAAAATAATGATCAGTCAATGAGGAAGGGGTTCAAGTAGCACAGGAGCCCAGACATTTCCTTAAATAGAGCTCTCTGCGCTCAAATCCGCAGACTTGAGGCTCACATTCCAGGAATAGCTCCGGCTGTGACATTCTGAGCCACTCGAACACACACATAACCCCTGGAACGTCCACAGGTAGACTAAATTGATGTTCCATTCCAGTGAGGCTTTTACAGACATTACAGTCATCGAGTTACAATGGCACTTCATGCCAGAGGTTGTCCCCAAAGTTTCCTTGAGGAAAGCAATTCTGAGAGGCCTGATTTGTACGCTCAGTTTTTCTGGGAACTCACAGAATTTTACTTGGGACTTGATCAAAAGTTATTCTTTCCGCTCGCCTCAAATACTGTTTTTAAAAATCTCATCTTGATCTTTTTTTAACTATAATTTTATTTCTTTTAGCTGACCTTTTGCAGGGAGTTTGATTGACAGACAATTTGACCAATCATAACAACGATCTGCCATTTATGTCCTACAAACTAACCAGTACATTAAAGAAATGCCACTTTTTTTGAAAATACGGTATAGAGAGTATAGTTCCTTGTTATTTAAGCCTAGAAAATTTAAACTTTTTATTTTAGGTCATTCTTAGTACGTGATGTAACTATAGAAGAGGCAAGTAGTTTTAAATAGTAAAAAATATCATAAATTTTAAGTGTGATGCTAATGGTCTGATCAGATTCAACGATCTATGCCAAGCTACAGCTACCATTAGACCGGGAGATCAGCTGAATGGATTCGAAAATGGTCAAACTCAACTCTTTAACTCTAAGGGAGTTGGAAAATGAGCCTATTCCTTTAAAGATAGACTTAAACTTGAAAAATGGTGTGAATTGACATCTTTCCGCAGTTAAAACAAGACACCTTTTGATGTTTATTCATGTTTATTTCATGCTATAATTAAAGCGGAAAAGAGAATCGGTTCACGATACTGTCAGTACACATCAAAGGGTCTGCATTTATTGTTTGAATTTCTTACGAAATGACATCATTTGAAAACTGAGACTTTGTTTCATACTTGAAGTAACCTGCTCTGTCTTGTCTGTTGGTGCATTGTCCTCTTTGCTCTACAATGTATTTTTCATTGCGTGAGATCACTAAAGCTTGCCGGACACAGGAAAAAGTAAGGTAGGAGGCGGGTCTTTGCAAAGGGGCGATAAGCACCCAACATTTAAGATTGTTTGTTTTTTAAAATATATCAAAGTCAGTGGACATTGGATATTTGCGCATGGTATTAATTGTGCATGCTCACTTCCCTTATTTAAATTACCTTTGCCATCATCTATCGCTCACTAAATGTTAATCTTTAAAAACATAATTTAATAACACCGCTTAACGTAATCTTGTAATAACTGTAATTAATTTAATAATGTAATCTCAAAATGAATGTCCATTTGTTCATACTGTTACATTATAATGTTGTGATATCTAAATTCAGTTCAGTATCATTTTAATGAATGAGTTTTTGTAAAAAACGTGAACCGAAATATCCAATGTCACTGTATTTAAGCATTTTAAAACTGGCCAGATCAGCAACAAAAATAAATATTGGTTTATTTATGTGATAAGCATATACAAAAAAAAATAATTAATGAATATATTATTTTTAAGTCATGTATAAGGACAAAATTAATAGTTTTTCTACAGTAAACATGGGAAAAAAATTTAATTAAACAAACTTGATAAATCTACTACTTTGGAAATTATTTTGTAATTACATTACTGTAATTACAAACTACTTTAGTTACAGAGTACACACACACACATATATATATATATATATATACACACACACAACCTGAACTCAATCACATGAACCAATATTTTATTCACAGTAGAGAACAAAAAACTGTTTAAACACTTTTGTCCACTAATTGAGCTCATTTCAAATTAGATGCCTGCTACAGGTCTTAAAAAACATTGGCACGGGGGCAACAAAGGGCTGAAAAAGCAAGAGATTTTTAAAAGATTAAGCTGGAAGAAGCTGGTCTGTAACAGGATTAGCTCTAAAAAGCATGTCTTAGAGATGCAGAGTGTCTCTGAAATAAAGATGGGAAGTAGTAGAGGATCTCTATTTTGGAACCTGTAGGCATAAAATTTGAAATGAATTCATAGTAAACTTTCATAGTTTAAATATTTGTTATGTTATCTATTCTGTTAAAAATAAGCTAACAATTTAATTTTATTCAAGTTTTAAAAATGTCCCAACATTTCCGGAATTCAGTTTCTCTGTGTGTGTGTGTGTGTGTGTGTGTGTGTAAATATTTGCACTTGGAGTTTGTCACGGGACAGAAACACTGCACAACTAGTAAAATCAAAATGTTTATTAAAAGTCCCGAAATACAAACAATCCTTTAGACTTCCACAGGTAGACTACATTTCCACTCCATTCCAGCACATCTTTTACAGCTGTTACGGTCGTCAGGTTACAATGGCACTTCCTGCCTAATGTTGTCTTGTCTGGAGGGCATGAATGGAGCAGGTTTTTGGGGCCAGAGTCTGAGGCCTCAGAGTTTCCTCGCTGTCTGCTGATGAGGTGAAATTTTAGCACACTTTAGCAAAACAATCATAATCCATCATATCAAAAGAAAAATGCATTGACTAGGCTATTCATTATAGTAATTACGGAGGAATCGCTTGACATATTTTTGCGGTTGTTGTTACAGAGATTACACAGATAATCAAAATACTGGAATGTTTCTTTTTTCAGAATCAGGCCAAACCTGTTTTTGTGCATTTTGGTCAGGACGGAAGCGGCGGAGCTCATTTGCACTGGTTGAAAGCTTGTCTGGGCTTTCATCTGACGCAGTAAAGATCAGATAGAGAAAACGCTTCGGGGTCACTCTTGAATGGGTTCACATGTGGGCCGTGACGAGCTTCCTGCATTTGAGAGCGAGAGCTCATCATCCGTACCAAACAATAGACACACGCACAGATGACTCGGAGCCACAGTGACTGCTGTGTCTACTGACAGAGGCAGGTGTTTCCCACTTTGTTGTCAGTCCAGCTGAGCTCAATGGATAGTTAGTCTGCGCTGCTATTTCCAACGTCGAACAGGATTAGCGGCCATAAATATCACTGGCTCGAAGGAAGAGAGGAAGAAAGTGTACGATCGAGCACAGACGAACTCTCAGCACAAAGCGCCTGCCAAGCCAAAATTAGAACTGTCGGCCTCATTCTCTAATTTCTACAGCAGACGTAACATTTGGTGATTGTGTGTGAAAAGGAACTGAGGAGGCGGATGAGCTGAGGCTGCATGCGTACTGCCTCTGGATAATTAATTCAGCTGACCGAGGGCAACTCCGTCTGTGTAGGAGTCAGAAGGTCAGGGCCCTCGAGACCGACAGAGGCAGACGATCAAACCCCGTTTCCACCAGAGTTAGGACAATGGCAAACCTCCACAAATGTAACTATCCTGAGAGCCGAATAATGACACAACTGGCATGTTACAACATAACATGCCCAAAAACAAACATGCTGCATCATGGTCTTGGTCTCTGTGTTTATTCCCAGATTGAGAATGGAAAATCCCATGTTGAGCCATGTTTGTGCCACTTTTGAATTAATTTCATGAGTATCTTTAAATTATTTAGAACAATTATTATGAATCAGTTTAAATGTTAATAATTAAAAATTAATTTAATATGTGTGTGTTCTACATACACACATTCTTGAATATTTAATAATAATTTAACTGACTAAATGTTTATATTTCTTAATTTCATTTATATACAGTATATATATTTATGTGTGTATTTATTTATATATATATATATATAGTATATAGTGCTGTGCAATATATTTATTTATTTATTTTCAAACTTCTTTTTTATACTTTTTGCTATGTCACACCATCCAATTTATATATGTTTGTATATATAAATATATAATTTATTTATAGACTACACAAAACGTAATTTCTTTGTTGAAGACATGGAGCTGGTTGGTTAGCTCTCAACTAGAAAAAACACTAAACAGGCAATATGGTACCTTCATCTTGGGAATGCATAGAGGGATCATTGAGTTTCCCAATTGGTTTGGCTTGGGCCAGCTACTGTACATGCTGCCTTTTAGTGCACTGTAAGGCCCTGACAGGGTGCCGGTGGGGTCCGGGCCTGTGTAGACCTGCAGAGTCTGTTAAAGCTGCTGTAGAAGAAAGGTGGGGCCACTAAAGTTCAACAGGGGCTTCTTACGTTCTTCCCTTCTCTCTCTTTCTCTGCCAGCTTCGCACACGCTCCCCGTGGGTGTCATTTCAGGATACCACACGTCGATTGGGTCATTTTTTCGTTCTTTCCTCAGTTACTTCTTGGAGTGTCTTCTGAGGCTTTTCTCTCCGCTTCCCACTCACAGGAGTGTCTTATTCCAGACCCCTGGGAATCTTTTCAATGGGGCTCTGTCCTTCACATGAGAGCGTTTCCACTGGTCATTAGGTGGAATGCTGTTTGGTTTAGCCATACGGTCACTCTCCTCTCTTTCGTTCTCTTCCCCTCCCTGTCCTTTCTCCACATCACTGATGCTCCGTATTTCTCTCCACCCGCTACTCTGCTGAATGCATTAGATCTTGGGGAGCCCGTTTAAGGAAGTGTTTGCTAAAGTAGCGTTGAGGGGGATGATCTCAAAAAGAAGGTATGTGTCTAACCAGCGTCGTTTCGGATGCAACGCACCCCAGTCGGAAACTGTGCATTCTTCTGTTGGACCTGTGGTATGCCAGCACATTCCTCACTGCTGAGCTGGAGCAAGCAGCCAGAGGGATGGGTGGGGCATCCTCGCTCGCCCGCGCGCACACACTCTCTCTCTCTCTTGTTCTTTCTCTTCTCACTCTCTAGCCACTTTTTCCAAATAGGCCATTTTTCCTCTCCCTACTTTCCCTCCTGGAAAAATCTTCTCGATGCAAGTTCGTACTGTGTCCACAGACCAATTCCAGTGTTGTTTTTTCCCCTCATAAGTGGAAAAAAGTACAGACAGACCTCATTTTCAGACCTTCTGATGTGTTATGCAGCAGGTTTGGTTCCTGTGTCTGGTGCGTATTGGCATTATCTGTGAATCCGAGCTGAGGTTGTGTGATGTTAAAAGTGGTGCATCATCATCCTGGGAGCACATTGTGTCCTTACTGTGTTGACTCAACAACTATAAAAAAGCAATGATCCTATTCTAAACCAACTCTTGCTGTGTTTGTTGTGCTAACAAGACAATGTTGGACAATGGTTGAGCCTAGGATCACCATGGACGCAGCCACATTATGAACTTTACAAAGAGACAGCATGTTATTATCATAATGTTGTTTTTACAATTGTGAAAAACACTGATTTGTTTGCCCTGCTCAAGTACTTTAAGTATGTAATCTATTGTTTAAAAGTTTGGGGTCAATACGATTTTTTTTTGTATTTATTTATATGAAAAAGTGACAGCAAAAGATTTATACCTGTAATGTTTTCTCAAAAGACTTCTCATAGAATATGAGAAATCATGATTCCTTCAAAAATATGAAGCAGCACTGTTTTAGATTTTTTCTTGAGCACCAAATCAGCATATTATAGTCATTCCCAATATGACACTGAACACTGAAGTATGGCTGTTCAAAATTCAAAAAATGTATTTTAGATTGTATAATATTTAAAATATTACTATTTTTGCTTTTGTTTTAAGCTTTATCTTGTAAAAGATTTGAAAGGAAATTGTTAAGGTAGTTCTAAATTACAGGTGCCAGGATTTAGTCCATCTAAATGTACTCTTAACCACATTTTCATATTATAATTATGCATGTAGTTTTTATGTCCTCATATTAATTTGGACGTTACATGGAATATTTGTGTTTAATTTATTACACCATGGAACTATTTAAAATAAGCCGAGGCAAAAAGTTGATTAAAAGTGGTGAATATATGTGTGTGTGTTTATATGTGATGTAAAGTATAATTTATTCTGTACAATTTTTCTTGTTTCGTGTCACGCCACAAGCTATTCAAAATAAACAAAAAGGTATTTTTTATATATATGTGTGTGTGTGTGTCTGTGATGTAAGAAAATAATACCAGAAAATAAATATATAAATGCATTTACATGTAAATACTTCCAAAATATATACTGTATGCATGTGTTTTATTATACATAATAAATAAACACACTACAAACACATATATTATGAAAAATAACGCTTGTATATAAAATATTTAAAGTACCATATACTTCTGATATACCAGTATTTTTTGTAAAGGAGCAAAGGTGAAAAGGAGGTCACGAAAGCAGCCTCTTATCCCTTGTCTTTCGCTGACCTTACTGTGTGCCGTGTGTCAGCACAGGGTGTGTGTCATTCAGCTGATGCAGTCTCTGGTGGTCTCATATAAATAGGGTGTTATCGCTGGTCCACTGGTGTTTGGAGTCGGTGTTGTGGTCGTCCTATTTTTAGCAGGAGAGAATCATGTGTCTGACAAACACATCTCCTCCCATGCAGACGTGGGCGTGTGCATGACTGTTTGTATGACTGTGCGTGTGTTTTTATCAGCCGCCGATTGTGTCCCTGGTGTTAACGGAGCATCTGGTGGCATACGATGAGGGTTGAATGTTATCGAGGCGTGTATCCAGGTCAAGAGGGGCACTGATGCTGTTACAGCAGCCTGCAGGGGGTTTATGTTCGGTCTCTCATTTAAAGTGACTCAAAGTTCATCTAATTAAAAGGGGAAAACATCTGTCTGCGTATGAACGGCTAAATGGTCTCTAATGTGCACTGCTTGGGTTTAACCACCCATCTCTGTCTGGTGAACAGCATGTCTGTCTGTGGATCTGTTTGTTTATGGTCTGCTGATGTAAAAGGGTAATTGTGTTCATAACAAAGTATTATTTGCTTCATATGTGAAATCTCATAAAATCAGAAAGCAATAATTTACATTGAGTAATGAATCTGTGGAATAAATGATTCAGTAACTCATTCACAAAATAGTTAGTGTTTTAAATCTGTGTTTTTGAATGAATGGGTTTGATTCGCCAGTGATTGAATCATGAACGCATGAATCAATTACTTGTTTTTAAAGGTAGTGGGTGGCTGAATTTGAAAAACTGTAGCATCCTAGCATACTTAGCATAAAATACATCAAATTACCAAGTTCAGCCAGTCACTTGCACTGTAAAAAATGGCCGTGAATTGTACGGTAAAAAACTGTGAAAATGCTACGATAAAAACCTGTTAAATGGTAGATTCCTGTTAAATTTACAGGGAAACACCGTAAACTGACATTCCCTGCATTGCATTTTAAATTTTGTTTGAATTTGATGTTTGATGTAAAATAACCGTTTCTTTTTATTTTTTTGTATCAGTTATGTTTATTGGGGTTGTATGTTACATGTAATGTTGTTAAATGAATGTTTATTGCTCATTTTTTTTATTTCCCGGTTTCTTATTAGAAATTATGGTATTTAACTGTAAATTTAAAATAAAACCGTAAAACTATTGACCAAACAAAAATTTTGATACCGTATTTTTTACGGTTTTATACTGGCAACAACAGCTGCAGTTTTTTTACCGTAAAAATATATATTTTTTTACAGTGTGTTTTATTTCTAAACAAATCTTTTTTTCAACAAATCTATTGATTAAATGATTCATTCACTCACTGACAGAGACAGACATCAGTTTCACTCCTGTGTAGGGTTGCAAAGGGGCGGAAAATTTCCGGTAAATTTCCATGGTAAGTTAAGCTTGGGAATTTTGGAAATATTCCAT
>JAUCNO010000267.1:45750-57982 GCA_032353835.1 Enteromius viviparus | reverse complement strand
CACATATATTATGTAAATAAAGACTTTTATTTTGGATGTGATTAATCATGATTAATCATTTGACAGCACTAATTATAATATTTTTTTAATTTTTATTATAATTTTATTTTTTTATTTATATTTTATTTTTAAGGTGCTCTTTGCTGTACACATCTGTAAACCTATGTTAATTCTTCTTATTCTTGTTTTGCAGTGTTGATCAGTCAGTGGCAGAGTGAGCCGAAAGAACGGGTCATCTCCTTGGTTCTGAGCCACCTGCCTCTTCTCAAACCAGGCAACGTTGAGGCCAAGGTGGAGTACATGAGTCTCCTGCCGAAGATCTTGGGCCACACCATCGAACATGGCCGGCACTTAGAGGAAAGCAGGCAGCTACTGTCCTACGCCCTCATCCACCCCGCAACCTCCCTCGAGGACCGGGGGAACCTCGCTCTCTGGCTCAACCACCTGGAGGAGCGGGCGGCCGCTCGAGGGGCCGGAGACTCTCTCGAGCGCGCACCTTCCTCTCACCACGGGCAGCCTCCGCACCTCTACCCCCACCACCAGCGCTACGGGTCGGATGACCGTCTCAACGGCTGGCAGAGCTCGAGGGACTCCGGGCTGGGAAGCTGGCAGCAGCAGCAACAGGGCTGTGAAAACGGGCACCTCTCACTGTACCCATCATCCTCGGTGCCCTCCACCATCAACGCTGTAGGTACAGGCAGTGGGACCAACACAAGTGAGTGGGCTATTCTTCGCTTTCGGCTTAACGTGGGACGCCGGCTGCCTCCCATTGCTTAGTCTGTCTGTAACCACAGGTGTTTCATATAAGCTAGCTGCTATTTTGTCTATTTCATCTTTGGCAAGCTGCAGATCCAGACCAGCGAGATGTCAAGTCTTTCAGCATTGCTATTATTGCAAACCCCACTCACTTCCTCCTAGACTGTTTAGATGTTGTACTAATGACTTCAATTTTATCTCTCACATTCAGAAGTATGATAGCCCTCGAAACGAGAGGAAAAAACGTGTGTATGCAGCACTGCTGTGCCGTGGGCGTAACAAAGATATTCAGATTGAACATATCTGTGGTTAGAGCACGATATTTCCAGCTAAGAATGCAAGGGTCTTTTTTTTCTGATGAAGGAGACAGCTGAGGATATAAATAAGGGCACATTTAAAGCACTGCTCCACCAGATCCTCTTTATTTTTGACTACTTCGAGTACTTAACAGCACAAAGGACTGGTTTCACAGATCATCTCCAGCAGCCTCAGGATGTAGGCTTTAAAAATATTATCTTATCTGTCCACTGTTCCCTTTGACTTTAAAATGGTTTAGGTCAGGGTAACCCTCTGTATCATGCAAGAGCGTACTGATACAGATTTCCTGAATTCAGTTGGATTTTAAAGCTTTCGTTTTGACTAATTTGGACATTTACCAAAACAACATTATATATATATATTTATATTTATTTTATTATTTTTTTTTTTTTCCAGAAAACTACATTCTAACATGCTAAAAACAAACAACACGGCCTACGCTATTGCTATTGCTTTAAGCTTGGTAATTTAACTGTTATTTAATTAAACTACTAATTAAAGCACTATACAGCTGAAACTAATAAAAATGACACAATTACTAAAAAGCAAACTTTAATAACACTTTATAGTTTATAAATCATACAAAAAAACATTGGCGTAAACAATTAAAGGGTACATTATTTTAACAATAGTAATATCATTTTTTCATAAATAGTTATAATTTAGCAGTTATTTTTTATCAAAGCCTGTGAGAAAAGAATGTATATAGTAGATTGTAATCACTATTTAATGAAAGTATTCAATTTCTTATATTTAAAGTATGAGTAGATGGTATTTATAATTTTTAAATAACAGATTAATTCATCCAAATTAAATACTATAAATTATAGTATACATATATTACATTTTAGAATGCTATGATGGCTTTATTCAGTAAAGTTTGATCTGTGTATGTTATCGTGAACGGTGAAATTGGCATCAGCTTCTTTTTGGGTTTTTTTAATTATTAATAATACATGTTATTTATTTTTTTTGTAATTATATTCCGAAATTCATAATATTTTTTTATAATGATGAATTCAGTTCATTTTATTTTTGGTCCATTCACAGTGTCAGATCAACAAAGTCATACAGGTGTGATACAGGTTAAGACAATAAGTCTCCTTGACAGAGGAGAATAAAAAGGAATAATATTTAAGACCAACTTCGAACATTGTATATTTTTTCCACATTCTCACCAATGAATGTAAATTGAATTAGAGCAGCATCCTGTGTCCTTCTTTCTTTACCCACACAAACACCCTCTCACCTCCCCGACTAAGCACCACATACCATCCCAGCTCTTCCCTTGTAAGGTATCCTTTGTGGGGGTTTGTATTTAGAGAAAATGGCTAATATTTAGGGACTGGAACTTGTAATGTTAGCTGGGGACCTATTTTAAACTAGCCCGCGAAGACCTATACATAGTCCAAACATTTACAGCCGCATATAGGAGGAGAGAACGCTCTCCACACGGCCCATAACGTATCTTCTCCATCTCATTCTGTGTTTGTTTCCTCTTCCCGCTCATCCGTGACGGGGTCGAATGTTCCAGAAGAGGAAGACAGGCTCACCTGTTTAGTAGGTGCAATGGAAAAGACTCGCAGCTTGTTTGGTTTGCCAGGTTTTCCCCCCTTTAGTGGAAACAAATAAACTTGTGTTGGTTGTGCTGGCTAAAGCAGAAGCTGTTAGTCAGACTAGTCTCAGATGTTTGCCTTGAGAGTTTTTCAAAATTCCAACCACACACTAGTCGGCCTGTAAATGAGGATACAGGTCATATTTGCGAAGATGAGATGGTATTGATAATGTATCGGGATCGGAAGCAGGAACTTTTATTCAGAACTGGTTCTAGATCATTCAGACTCTTGAGTGGCTCTTTTCTCGTACTTACTATGCAGCTTTAGTCTGATTCACAAACAGTGACTCTTATGAGTCAATTCTTTTTAGTGAATCAAAAACATGCGCTTCGAACAGTGCAGTCAGATCCTGAACAAATGAGTCGGTTATTGTCAGTAAGCCAAAAAACATGCAGCTTTTAAATTTGTTACCGACTGCATTTTCAAAAGACATGGTAAAGTTACACATTAGGTTCATCCATTGTTAAAAAAAAAACAATTGCTGAATAAATAAAATAATTGTTTTATTTAGTATACTGATGTAATATGTAATGATTATGTGATAAAAAAATAATTCTAATGTAAATCTGATAACTGAAATAAAATAAACTTAATAAAAAATCAGAAATAAAATCTGAAGTACTAAAATTAGTAAAACTATAGCTGAAAAATATCAAAATGAAAACTAAATACAGTATTTAATAAAAATCTAATAAAACAAATGAAATATGAAAATAAAAGTTAAATCAAAATATTATAGATAATACTAAAATGACAGTTTAAGTGATGAATTGTTTCTTTCTCAAAGACTGTGATAAAATCATTAATAGAGCTACTGTATTGTAATCACTAATTGATTCATGTCAAATAAGGAGCTGCATGGTATGCAGTGACACTCAAATGAGGAGTAGATGGTATGTTAAATGGTATAACTTTTTAAAAACGTTATTATTTATTATTCAAAATAGCCCTGGAGTATGAAATCATATCCTGTTGCTCATATTCATTGCAGTCCAAAATAATTTCACATGCTTAAAGTCTAGCGTGACCAGCCCCTCTACTACTCGACCCCCTGATTGTCCACACTGACTAGACAGAAAATAGTATGTTTTAAAACGTTCACCCGTATTTCTGCATAGTGACAACAGAGCTGCTAATCGTAGCTTGTAAATTTGAAGCTTTTGACAGAAGTTTCCAGAAATATAACAGTCCTGGCGAGTTTGTGTTTATGACCTGCGCATGTCTGTTTTCTCTTAGTTCTGTCGGGTGGACAGCACAGTCCTCTGCGGCGTTCTGTGTCTCTGACCCCTCCGATGAGCGGCGGATCTAACCAGCCTCTGGGGCACGGATGGCTCTCTCAGGAGGACCTGCGTCCCCGCGGCCCAGCCCCCGACCACGCCCCCATCTCTCCTCAGAGCAGCGTGGCATCCTCGGGCAGCGGAGGCAGCGAGCACCTGGAGGAACACGCCGCTGTCCGAAGTACATTCCATGAGGAGGGCAGTGGGATGAGGGGTGAGCCACAGAAGTGTCCATCTAGACTATTTTTAACGACCGGTAAACAAATAATTGGGCAAATTGGCCAAGATGAGCCCAGGGCTTTAAGAAGTAGGTCACTTTCCTTTTTTAAATTATCCATTGCTTTTCGTCTGAAACAATGTGATGTCCTTCTCAGATGTGCCGGCATGGCTAAAGAGTCTCCGTCTCCATAAGTACGCTGGACTCTTCTCCACCATGACCTATGATGAGATGATGTCACTGACGGAGCAGCAGCTGGAAGCTCAGGTTGGTGTTTTCGTGCTAGGCTGCTAAAATGACTATCTTACGTAATATTTTTGTCTTGCATCCTAGTACAAATAATTAAATAAATAAATGTAAAATAAGATGCATTTTATTTAAGATTTTTCTCTTTTTTTTTTTTTGACTTTTTTTTTTTTGAGAACAAGGAACAAAAGGTCATCATGGGTGTTACAAAGTCAAGACAATATAATTTCCATACATTCTTTGAAGCCTAGTATTACACTTTTCCTCAGTGGTACACTTTATCCCAATTTTTAACACTTTTTTTCCAAATTAGTCTAACAGCAAATGTACAGTGTATTTAATTTGTTTGTTGGAGGGTCAACCTGAAACTATTTACATGTTGCGGCTTGCTAAAAGTGTTTTTAATAAGTATTTGTTTTACCATCTAACTCCACTTCTAATACTTTCCCAATTTCAGCTGTCAATTTATACCAGTAAGATATTTTCAAGATGTTTTAAACAAGCTGATGTCAGAAAAAGTCTTGTATTTAGAGAAATTGCCACATTTGCACTTTAAACGTTCGTTCCTTAACTACAAGGTACTTACATTAAAATTTATTATTTGATACAATACACTTATTGTGTACATACATATTTTTACATTGTACTTACGTTTAAAAAATATCTGCATGTAATTGCATCTAAAATTAATTTCTGTAATTACATTTATAATGACACCTAACCTACCCTTAAACCAACCCATACCACCAAACCTGTCCCTAACCTTACCTTGTCCCTAATCGTATCGTCTCCATCGCGTATGTACAGAGTTTTTTACATTTTATTTATTGTGGCAGCTTTGCATCATATGAGATCTGTTTTTATGTTATATAGCATGTCAGTTTGTTTTAAATCTTGTGTTTTCTCTGATATAGCAAGTCACCAAAGGAGCAAGGCACAAGATCATCATCAGTATTCAAAAGCTGAAAGACAGACAAAACGTGCTGCACTGTTTGGAGAAGGTCAGAGCCTCTCTTTCCCCATCTCAGTTTATTTCAAACCATAATATTTGTTTTTGTGACCAGACCTATTAAACATCTCATTAGTGGATTTTGCACTTGTTTCAGGTTTTGCTTTGAACCTTCAACTTTTCACTTTTCCAAACCTCTGCCATTATAATTGTTCACATGCAATATGTATGGGTGTTAATTATGAAATATCATATACTTAATTCAAGGACACAATATTTGAAACAACAGGAAGGAGCCAGATGTCTAATTTCAGAGTAACCTTTTCATCAAGCTTTCCATCTCGATGCATTTGTAGCATCAGAAATCAGACACCTCCTCCTGATAGCTGGATCCATTTAAAGTTTTAATGTCCTGCATGTGTCTGCCCTGTTAAGAGTCGCACCGTGCGACGGGGAAACAAACATGCTTGTATTTTTGGTAGACCTTTATTTTGTCCTCACATGTCATTTTCCACCTCATTACATGTCTGAAATATCCCAACACCCCGACAGTTGCTCGTATTTAATTTATGGAAGCGTTTAAAATAATGCCACACCGCAACCTTGAATATAACAGCTACGCTCACATCCATTCATTTGTCACCTCTCTCTCTCTCTCTCTCTTTTAGGACATTTTGGAGGGAGGCAATCTACGTGCTCCTTTGCAGGAGCTCCACCAGATCATCCAGACGCCCATTAAAGCCTGCAGCACAGAGGAGTCTTCACAGCGCCACCTGCTGAGCACTGACGGGAAGGGTGGCATCGCCAGTTCACACCTGGGAGGAGGAGAGACAGAGGGCAGCTCCACGGTCATAGTCGAGGGAGACATCCCCGCTCAGTTCACTCGCGTCATGGGCAAAGGTTCATACGTAGTTCTTCCCATCATCTAAGAATAATCTGAGGCTTTTAGGAATGTTTAGTTCACCACTTTCCTTTTCCAAATAACTTTATCTTACAGACAGAAAAATAGGTCAGAAGATGCCAGACAGAGATTATGTAACTTACTTCCCTCAGTTTAGCTCCACTCAGATTAAAAGTCATGTTACTTTAATAGTTTGCTATCAAGAAGTTTTTAACTTGAACTTTTTCTTTCTGTTTTTGTGACAGTTTGCACACAGCTCCTCGTCTCCGGGTCAGATGAGGAGAACATTAGTTCCTACCTACAGCTTATTGATAAGTGCCTAATCCATGAGGTGAGTGTTCAACTTGAAATATAATTTAATTCATTTCTTGATACACTGATGATACATTTCTTGGTCTTTTTGTGAAAAATACGTCTGCTTGTTATAATTCCCATTGTATACAATTATGCCCTTATTTGTTGAATATCCACTTTCACACAGAAAAGTGTATGGAAGAAAAATGGTTAGTGCTGGTATTGTTCACCAAAACTTAAATTATTTTAAATTATTTTTCGGCAATTAAAATGAAGCTGAAAAAACTAAAAAGAAATCAAATTTGAAATGTTAAGTCAAAACATTACATTTACTAAAAAAAGCATAAATAAATTTCAAATAAAGCTAAATGAAAATGTTAGAAATAAAGAAAAAAAATGATAATTTCAATATATATATATTTATATATGCGTGTGTGTGTATAATTTACAACCGTCTAAACATTCATTTGATTTTATGATGTTTAAGGCATTTTTAGGTGCTTTCATCCAAATCAAAGTACAAAAAGTGTTTAGTTTACTGTTGAGGTCAGCAGATGCCGAGCATACAGTTCCCTTTTCTGGTTTGTGAATACTTATTATTGAAACTTCTGAACAAATTACACACTAAATTTAGGAATCAAGCAGACACAGTCCCATTAGGCACAGTTCTGGAGTGATCAGTCATGAGGTGTGAATTATGTTGAGCAGAAATGCAAATCCTGAGTCTCTCACTGCTCTGATGTCTCCTACCTCTCACAGGCCTTCACAGAGACACAGAAGAAGAGGTTGTTGTCTTGGAAGCAGCAGGTGCAGGTGCAGTTTCGGTCAATTTCACGGAAAACTCTCCTGGATCTAACAGGACAGAGAAGAAGGTAAAATGGATTTTGGAGGTCATGGTTAGAGCCAAAACACAGTTTAACCTCCGAATTCTATTTAGGTTCTATCTAGATTCCCATTGCGAGGCTGTGATAGTGCAATTAAAATTTACATACTATTTGGTCTCACTTTATGTCCCTAATACTTGTGTACTTCCACAGTACCTAGATGTGTATGTAGTATGTAACCACAGTGTAAGTACACATTTCTACATAGTATCTAGAGCTGTAATATTTCTGTAACAACACACATGTAATACCCCTCAGAATGGTGTGTGTAAGTACAAATGTGTAACAGAACATTGGTAACAACACTTTTTTCACTTTCCGTTACATTTTGTAACAGCAGTATGTATAAGAGTAACTGGAACCGGGGGTGATCAGGGGGTGTAGTTGGGTAGGTTAGGGAAGGTGTAAAGTGGGTGGAGTTGGTGCACCTCTGTAATAGCAGTGTATCTACATGGTGTCTCCTCGGGAATTGCCCAATTAATATAAAGTGTAACATTCTGAACACCAACCAAAATTTACATGTAAAGCCTAATTTACTGCCCGCTGCTGAGTAACATCAGAGTAATTACATGATGAATCCATACCAACTGTCTATTTAATATAAAGTGTAACACTTTATTTACCAAAAAGTGCTGTTAGTCCTGTTACACATTTGTACTTACACACACCATTCTGAGAGTTGTTACATGAATAAAGTTACAGAAATATTACAGCTGTAGATACTATGTACCGGTGTGTACTTACACTGTGGTTAAATACTACACACAGGTATTAGGGACACTTTAAATAATGTAAATAATTTTATAATGATAATAATTACTACTAATAATTTAATTCTTTAATTAAATGTTTTGAGACCATATACATGCAACAAGCCTCTCGAGGCCGTGTGTTACAGTGATTTTGCACAGAACTAAGCACTAAAAGTCCATGTAATAATGGGTAGATTATTGTAAACACGTCTTTGACTTGATACAATGTGACTTTCTGACGCTGTTTCTGTCCTCCCTCAGAAACCTGAGGCAGATATTTCAGTCTCTTCCTCCGTTCATTGATATTCTTCTGCTCCTGCTTTTCTTCATGATCATCTTCGCCATTCTAGGATTCTGTTTGTTCTCAACCAACCCAGTCGACCCTGTTAGTACTTCGATCACACACTCACCTTGTGTTCCCTCTCTCTCTCGCACACACAAACTCATAGATTCTTTTCTTTCTCTCCACAGTATTTTAGCACACTGGAGAACAGCATTGTGAGTCTGTTTGTGCTTCTGACCACTGCAAAGTAAGTATGTACCCTTGGTGTGCTGCACACATCCTACTTAAGACTACATGACTCTGAGCCTCAGAGGGAGTGTTTCATGTCTTCCTGAAACAGCAGAAGTAATCCAAATGTTGTCAGTTCACACTTCTCGAGGGGGAAGTGGAGAACTTCTCTGATCCTCTATTATGTCCTTTAGCAAAGAACTTAACCCCTGCTCACTTTAGTCAGACTGTCCCTGTTAAAAATGTAATAAGTCACTTTGAATATCTGCTAAATGATTAATAATAAGGTCACACACATCTTTCTTCTTTACTAGTTTTCCAGATGTGATGATGCCAGCGTATTCAAAGAATCGTTGGTCTTGCATTTTCTTCATTGTGTATCTGTCCATCGAGCTCTACTTCATCATGAATCTGGTCAGTATTGTACCACAATAAATCTGTTTTCATTTTATAGGATTTATTGTGCATTATATTTGAATTTTGTAAAGTAAGCTTTGTTTTTTATTTTTTTGCTTCTCAGCTCCTGGCGGTAGTTTTTGACACCTTTAATGGAGTTGAGAAGATGAAATTCAAATCTCTTCTTCTACACAAGCGATCCGCCATAGAGCACGCCTTCCAGCTGCTGGTTAGCCGGCAGGTGAGGTTTACAAACCACACTCTTTCCTGATCTCTCCTGATATCTCCTAAACCTAGTGTATTTAATGGTTAAATGTGAGTGTGATGAATTTACATGTATTTAGAGGCCAGATGGAGTGTGTTTAAAACAGTTTGATGGACTGATGCAATTCTATCGTCCACGAATGACAGCACGGGATCGTTTCCTCACTTTCAAAGCCCTCAACCATTCAGGAGCGACCATGCTGAGGTATGCAAGCACTCATTTGTGCTCACGTTCTTTCAAATATTTTGAGTTTTTAAGGTGTATTTGTTCTTGTGTTCCAGTCTCCAGGACTTTTATAAGTTTTATGAAGTGATCGGACTCAAATGGAAGGTCAGATTTCACACTGTCACGTGATTATACTTCCTGGGTGTTTGTTAAACTTAAAGTCAGAACATCTGGTGTGTGTGTGTGTTGCAGGCTCGACGGAGTGGGGAGCACTGGTTTGATGATCTTCCTCGTACTGCATTCCTCATCTTCAAAGGTCTTTATATTTGTCGCGTTGATTCGATTTGCATTAGATACAGAATTTTACAGTTTAATAATCTGCTCGGAATAACTAGATACTTATGGACTCTTCTATAGTGCTCCCTTGGTATGATCTTTATTCTTTTTTAACAGGAATCAATTTACTTGTGAAATCCAAAGCTTTCCAATATGCAATGTGTAAGTTCAAATCTTTAAATAATTAATTGTATTAACCCTTTAGACATTAACACGCAATACCTGATCCAGAAAATATGTATGTATGTAAAGTATGTTCATTCCATTATGTATAATAATTTCAACTATTTTTGATGATTGACCTGTTACAGATCTGGTAGTAGCAGTTAATGGCATCTGGATCCTAGTGGAGACAAACATGTTAAACGGTAAGATGTTTTTGAGTAATGGAACAGTATGGCATGTACTGCAGCTGTGTTGCAGTTCCAGATAATTTGTTGAAATCACCATTCAGAAACGTGTGTCAACACAGGAAATAGGAGAAATAGCTGTTTTCTCTGTGTGAACCCAATTGAATTTGGCTCTCAAGCAGCTCTTCTCTTCTCACAGATGGCGTCTCATGGACTCCTGTTGTCCCGTGGAGTTACATTATTTTCCTCACAAGTAGGTGGAAATTGTTTAAAGTGAAATCACCAGTGAATCTGAATGTTTCAGTTAGTGTTGGTTTTGATTTAAATTGTAAACATTGTTTTTTTTTTATTCACCTCCTGCTGATGTGTCTGTGGAATGAAGTTTATGGAATTGAGGTCTTGTTAAAAATCACAGGCCTTGGTCCTTTGACATATTTCAGCTCAGGGTGGAACCTGTAAGTACACACACACACACACACACACATGTTGGTTTTTGTGATTTATGGAGACTCTCCATAGGCATAATGGTTTTTATACAGGACAAACTGTATGTGCTACTGCCCTACACCTACCCCTTACAGGAAACTATGTGCATTTTTAGATATTCAAAAAAACACCATTTAGTATGTTTTTTTAAGCGTTTTGAATTACGAGGACACTGAAAATGTCCTCATAAAACACCTACATATTGTAATACCCATGTCATACCCAAGTCATTATACACATTTGTGTCCTCATAAACCACATAAACCCGTCCACACACACACACACACAAACACATACACACTGCATCACCTCTGGATCTGTGTGTCTATTTCCAGCTTTGATTTCTCAGTAACAGTCTTTGCCTTTCTGGGATTAATTGCTCTGGCCTTTGACATGGAGCCCTTCTACTTCATCGTGGTATTGAGACCTTTTCAGCTCCTCCGGTATGTGTACTTATTTGTGTGTGGGTTTTGATTAATCTTAATTTGCATTTAGCTGTAGTCATATATTTTAAACCTTTTTCTTGCTCTGTTTTTGTGATTTGGGATTATGAGAATACTATATTACTCTGAACATATTATTCTGAATAATATAGTTCCATTGGAAAGCACCGTTTCATTTAATATGCGTTGTTAAAAGAGCTATATGAATAAAGCTGATTGATTGATTTATAGATAAAAATCTATCAAAACCCCTAATTCACTAATATAGTTTACGTTTATTACATAATTTAATTTAACATAATTTAATATTTAATTTGGAAAAGCACAAAACAGAATCATTTCACCAGAGGTCAGATAGTTTTACCTCACTGTAGATAAAGTATCTTCTTTTCGTCCGTCATAGCTAAGGAAAGAAACATATGTGTCTCATAATTTCCCCCCTTTTTCTTATCAAGGTTGTTTAAAATTAAACAGCGCTATCGGAACGTGTTGGACACAATGTTTGAACTCTTCCCACGTATGGCCAGGTACAAAAATAATAATCCATTTCAGCTTCTTACTCCCAGATGAAGGCACTTCTCTCACAACCCTCTCTCTGTTTCTGTAGTCTAGGTCTGACTCTGATTATCTTCTATTATTCTTTTGCCATTGTTGGAATGGAGTTTTTTGCTGATGTTGTTTATCCAAACTGCTGCAAGTAAGTTCCTTTAATCACCATAAATGTGTTTCTTCTTGTAAAAAATCAATACAGACTGAATATCACCGTAATCCTAAACACTTTATAAATGTAAGATAATCTACTGTCATTTACTAACCCTTGCAGGGCTCTAGACTAACTTTTTGCACTGGTTGCACTGGTGCGCCTAACTTTTTTTTTCTTAGGTGCACCAGCACAAAAGTTAGGTGCACCCACATTTTTAACTGCATCACATTTAACACCGCAGTTTTACAATTAATTAATTAATTTATTTATTTTTTACATTGCTGTCCATTTAGGCTATATTGACTTGTAAATGATTAACTAACAATATGGTCAATATAAAGTTCTTTATTTGAAGCACAATTCTACA
>JAUCNO010000267.1:11448-40851 GCA_032353835.1 Enteromius viviparus | reverse complement strand
AAACTTTGATAAAAATAAAAAAATTGGATCAGCTTCAAATGGTAACTATTGTGTGTGTATATATATATATATATATATATATATATATATATATAAAATTTTTAAGTACTGTACTGTATAATGTAGTTATTTCAGATACAGAATTGTAAGATAAGGAAGTTCTAAGTACCATCTGCAAAAAGAGTTTCCCCAAATCCCTGTGGTCTGATTTGCAATATAATACACTAGCTCTATATCAAAGTGTCTTTTCTTGTTTCAAAGCGCACCTAGTTGGCCCAAAGATACTAGCGCACATTGAATTCTTATCTGCAGCGAGGACACAAATCCAGCTCAGTCACTGCAAAGACTCACAGGGCTGACAGCCTTTAATCTGTGAAAAACTGCTCCGAGATGCATACAGAAGAGCTGTTTGAAACATTTAAAAGGATTTTTCACTAGAATTTGGTTGATTTATCAAACATGTGTGACTTTTATAAAGGACTTATTGTCCTTATGTTGATGGCCAAAGTAGAAAGTAAAAGCTGCTCTTTTCCATAAGAACAGGGATGGACTTTCTGCCGTTGGTGACCCTGTTGCCCTGTTTTTCTATTCCTCTAGTGTCTCTGGCTTCCAGTACCGTAGGATTGGCTGGTCAGGTGGTCCACACAGAAACAACAGAGGTGACCCTCATCAGTGACTCCATCATGGGCTTTGGGATCCAGCTTCAGGGAGGAGTCTTTGCCACAGAAACCTTGTCCTCTCCACCTCTCATCGCTTACATAGACCCCGACAGCCCGGCGGAGCGGTAAGATCTCCGAATGTGATTTTTATTAATCTCCAGTGCTTCTCCAGTGCCTCATTTGACCTAGTTAAAACTCTGGGTTTTAATATTCTAGATATCCCTTCCTGAAATCGGAGCGTTCGGCGCAGCTTAATTGTTTGCGTTATCAGAGAAGTTTGAACTTCCCTTTGGGAATCTTGAATATTTAATCTCGAATCTAATTTTGATTATCTGAACATATCCCAAAGCCCTCAGTTATTACATCTTTGCACCATTCCTGCTGCTTAGAACTTGTCCACCGCAGAGCCACAACTTCATCCATGATACAGTATAATGTGATGATCGCACATGATATATAACTGCCTGGCCGTGACGATCTGATTTCCAGCCTGCTTGGGGTGTGATTGACTACGGCGTTACGTGATAGAGCAAAGCACTTAGCTATAATTACCTGAGCGGCGGAGCCTCAGCTGGCATCTAAATGAACTTACTCGTCGACTGAGGTGGATTTACATCCCAACTTCACTGTACACTTTAAAAATGGTTGGGTTAAAAATAACCCAATTGGTAACCAAGCGCTGGGTAAATATTGGATAGAACACATGCTGGGTTAAAGTAACCCAGCACGTTTCTTTACACATTTTAACCCAGAAGTCTGGGTTGTTAAGGATACCCAAAATATTATTTATGTGTTTGCATTTTTGTTTTCTGGGTTATTCTTGCTGGGTTATTATAATTTAGCCTACGCTTAACAAGACAAACATGGATAAATATTGAAGAATGCAAGTAATTTAGACTGTTAAAATATTTTTTTATTGAACTGACATTCAAAAATGTGTTGAAATTTGTTCCAATGACAAACAACATGCCATTTTCTTTTTTTTTGTTTCATTGAAAATGCAAAAATCAAAATAGTGCAGTTGCAAATTTTTTTGAAATTAATTCTAAATGACGTGTCCATTTAACTGTTAAACATATTACTTAAACTATTCAAATACACAGTGAAATGACACTGACAATTAAAATGTAAAAAGACAATGCAAAATCATGCAAAATCGAAGATGAATTAAAGTTTATAAAGACTAGGTAGATGTGTGAGAAATTCTGTCATTAATTCCTCATCCTCATGTCGGCACAAACCCATTCAATAATAGTTTACCTTCAGAACACAAGTCTTTGAGCTTTCAGACCAGGGTGAGTAATTAATGACAGAATTCTTTGGGTGAACTATCATTAAACACTTAGAAAGCATTAAAGCAAAGGTCTATAAAACATAAAAAAAAAATTGAACGAATTGCAAATTATATCGTCAATTGTGTTTTACACGTGACAAATTGTAATATAATTCACACACAATTGCAAAAATTGCTTGCAATACTGTTTGCGTTTTCATGAATGCATTGACTGCAAAATTTCAAATGGAAAAGCAAAGTCCATTTGCAACTGTATTGTCTGTGTGTTATGACAGCCATTTTTAGAGTGTAATTACTGACCCACGCAACAGGGATAACTCTTTGTCAGCTGAAGTTGTAATTGCATTGATGGACATAAACCTGCTAATGTTGCTGATTTGATAAAGACCTAAATAGCAGAGTTGGGGAACGAGCGATGAGATGTTGCAAACTTAATAAATTTTTTCAGTACCGGGAAGACAATTATCTTCGTAAAAAAAATTATATAAATGTATATATGTATATACATTTATATATTTACATTCTTATATTTTATGTTTTATATAAAAATATTTAATATACAAGTATAACACATTTTTCTTAAATGTATACATGTCTGTTTGTATTTATATATTTATAAAATACATATGCACAGTATGCACATATTGTGTAAAGAAAAACCTATTTGGGGTATGATTTAATCATGATTAATTGTTTGATAGCACTAAATATAATAATAAATTATGTTTGTTACATTAATTTTGGTTTTAAATATATTGAGTGTATTATTTTAAATTGACCTAATCAAATAATTTTTAGTATGATTATTATTTATTTATTGGCTAGATAAATATTACTTTCAAATTAAAACTAATTAATACTATTTGTATATTATATATATATATATTATGCATGTTTTCAGCTGGGCTGTTGAGCTCAGAAATTGTCCCTAAAAAAAAATCTGTCCCAACAGCATAGATCTAAAATCACCAAAAGCCATTGGTTCTTAACGATAATCACAATAATGACACATTTTAATGCTTTATAGTTTTAATGGTGGTGATGCTAGCAGCCCATGCTGAATACCAGCATCCAAAACACAGCATATGTCTATGGCGAGCAGCTTTGCTGGTGTTTTTAAGCATCGGAAGCAAAAACAAGATTGCTTTTATTTGGCTGGAAAGTCATTTGGAATTTCACTAGAGTTTTTGTTCCCTCAGCTATTAAAAAGTGCTTTTACTTTGACCTTGAGCTTATAGGACATTTGTATTTTTGGCTAAAGTGTCACATCCACTCACTAATGTCTATTTAACGGCCCAGCTGGCATAATAGATGTGGTTGGCTGGTCAGTGCGAGATATTTCCTGAGCACCTTTTTTGTCTCCCTCTACGCCAGTCCATTATTTTTATTTTATGCATTCAGCACAGCTAGTCTGTTGGCCAGTGTAAGAGGAATGGTGCTAAATCTGCTCTCTGTGCACAGGTGCGGCATCCTGCAGATTGGCGACCGTATCCTGTCAATAAACGGCATCCCCACTGAGGACAGCACACTGGAGGAGACCAATCAGCTGCTGAGGGACTCCAGCATCACCAGCAAAGTCACACTAGAGATTGAGTTTGACGTAGCAGGTGGGGACACGTACCAGTTCATCAATTCTAAACCTGTTTGGGGATGAAAGATCCATCTGGCCACATCCCGCATTTGTCCTGGAGTTTTTTACTTGTTCTTTGCTTTTTAAAAGTTATCCCATAATTCCTAGAGCCCGACCATCTGGAATGTGTCTGATGCATAGAAATGATTAGTACTGCAAGACAAGTGGCCCGTGATTTAATAGTTGCTATTTCCGTACGGACGAAATACTGTTCTATATACTTTCATCTGAGAAATCCACCCCACATTCTCTCATTTTTCCATCTCGTGCTGTGCTTTGGCAGAATCATCACATGGGACGTCTGTAGTGCTTGAGACACGCGGTAATTAGCTTGTCATCCTAGTGTTTTGTCTTGTTTAATTTGGTTGGATATTTAATTAGTTTCTTTTATTTAGCTTATCAGGATGGTGTTTCTGACGACTTCAAGGGTAGTCAGAGCCTTCCGGCACTAGCACACAGACCTCCTGTCCATAAACCAATGAACGTTTTGGGATTTTTGATTCATTATCTATTCTTGAACACAAAATCAGTATATTAAAATGATTTCTGACATTGAAAACTAATAATGATGCAAAAAATAAAAAGTCAGCGTTGTATGTAAGAAATGGCCAAAACTGGTACTGCAATCACTTTCAAAATACTGTTGAGCGTTGTCTCCCCTTCCCCTCCCCGTTGACTAGAGGTTGCCAGATAAGCTGCTTTTATCAGTCTCCATCGTTCAAACGCTTCTCCAATGCAAACCCTTGTATTATTTCGCACTTTGTCACGCCGTATTTCGGATTCATAACAAGGTCTTTTAGGTTTCTTACTCGAAATATTAGGCATTTGTTTAGTAGCTACTGCAGTCGCGTCACTTTAATGAAGAACAGGCAACCTGGATGCTGAAACACTACTGACTTCATGATTGGGAGATAGATGGAGGGTGGCACTTCAAACCAAAACAAAGAATGACAACATAAACATCAGTTGAGGGCTGCAACTACGCTTTTTAAACGAGACTATCCAGGCTGCTGTCAGCGATACGAGTACTTGAAATTAACATGTTTTCTTAATGCCTGTTGAACATAAGAGACATTTTATGATTATTACAATACATTTCTTACATACGGTTCCTTTAAACATTACAAAACTTACCGACCCAAACTTTTTACATGAATTCCCGAAGTGTTCCCATAGAGCTGAATTTAATTGTGTCAATGTCACAATGTCACTTGTTTCCATAGATGGTGTTGATCGAACTTCAACCATCTGAGAGAAGAAAAGAGGGAGCACAGGGAGACGGCATGCATGCCTGGCAGCAGGGTGAAAGGTCATCACAAGGTCACGAGACTCTCTGCCTATAACCCCCCCCTCCACCTGCTCACCTACCAATGCCAAATAGCCAATAGGAGAGGTGAGGCGTGGTCTGCACAGTGCCATTCACCATTTTCTGAAAGGCTTAACACAAGCAAGATCTGTCGCCGTGACTACTTCAGCGTGTTTACATTCGAGTTTGGGAGAAAATCACATCCTCAACACCTCCTTAGAAGAACGCCGCACAGGGTCTATGTGTTGACAGGCCATTAGAGGAGGTCCGTAATGTAACGGAGACAACTCAAAAAGCTGTCCGGGACGTCACGAAATCCAAACCAGACAGCAGACGAAAACAGGTCAAGTCGTAGTTGCAGATTGGATTTCTGCGCCTCTGTGCAGATGCTAAAAATATAATGTTATAGAATGTTTACACGTAATACTGTCAACAGAATCTGAAGTCATTTTTTTTCAGCTGCGAGCGTTGTCAGAATCCGAGGACGGTGTACAGCTTTAGGTTCCTAAATGGCTTCGTAGTTTACAATTGTGTTTGTATTTACTGTTTTGTTGTTTTAGTTTTCGTTTGTGCCAGCAGGAAAGCACAACACTACGATGACAGTCAGAGCTACAGATGGTACTCGGAAGAAAGTGAGGGAATGTGAGAGCAGCGATGGGAAAGGAAACAGGAAGTGATGTCAGTGGAAGGGTAGAGGGAGAGAGGAATGTCATACATGGATTCTGATGTAAGGAACAGTTGAGGGAGATCAGGAGGTCAGAGAAGTGGAATACAGGAGAAATGCCAGCAAATGCAAGTAGATGGAAAGGTTGAAAAGGAGCAGGTGAACATAGAGGTAAGAGGTGAGGTGCACAGATCCAGATAGTTATATATATATATACATAGCAATGTATATACTTTTTAAAATATCTATAGTTTTGTTTTTTATATATTTTTTGGATTTTATTTATATTTTAATGCATTTAATTAAAATATAAATAAAATATTTAAAATATATTTAAATAAAATTAAAATTAAATAAATTGAAATAAAAATTATTTGTATATATTAACTATTTTTAGTGGGAAATTTGTGGTAAGCATGGTCAAATGTGTTCAGCAGACCTATTGTTGGTGTCTGAAAGGATAAACATGCTTGGGAGACATGCACAACTTCATGAATGATGTTCGTTTAGAAACAAATATTTTTTAATGCCTTTTTTTTATCTGTAAATGCACAGCAGTAGATTGATCCTTTAGTGATTTTGGGACGATTATAGGTGCCGTGTGGATGTTTTCATTTGGGATATCACTTGCGGGGTACACTGTGTCAGGAGATTGTTGGAGGAACAGGGAGAAATATACAGTTTGTCACATGAGGAAAAAACACTAATGCACCAGTTTCTAGTGCAGAGCGTCACCGTGTGGTGAAACTGTGCAATAGTTACCATTAAGTGAGGCTAGAGTTTTTTCCTTTTTCTTTTTTTTTTAACAGTATTGTCTTAATATCAGCCATTAGTTAATCATGCCAGGTATAAAAAGTAGAACGTTTACAATAAGGAATTAGCTTTGGACTCTTACAAGTGATTTTCTGCATGGGAAGGGTCTTTTTTGCTTTAATTGTTTTAATCCGGGACATTAAAGTCCTTTTTATGAGGGTGTTCAGTGATTGTTAATGTATCTTATTTAGAGTTTTTCCTATAATGACTTTGCTTTTCCTGCCCTTGGTGCTGTGAATCCTTGCTGAAACCATCAAAAGTGAATTTGCAATAACGTGCAATAGACTCTTCATCAGCAACACGGTGTGAATCATAGGGCTGAGGGGGAACTGGGGGTTCCCGGAGAAGAGGAACTGGACTAACAAACTCCTCCAAATCTCCCACAATTCCCATATTCGCCAGCCTGCAACTTGACGCACCTACCCACACCTCAAGTGTTTTATGCTTTTTGCCTCATCCAAAGAAACCAGTCATGATTAAATGGACAGTAAGAGGCACTTTGGCATCCGTTGAGTGGCGACCGACGTGGTTCAAACTGCCTAAAAGAAAGAATGTTGTGTCGGCTTCATATACGACTTGGTGCCTCCAAACTAGTGCTTTTAAAGTGCATGAAATGCCTTAAATGGAATGGTAGCCGGTGTTATACGAGCATGTTAGCAAACCATCATGTGGCATCTTGTGCATCTAGAGGTGCGTTTATTTGTGTGTATTAAGCCACTCATCACTGCCATTTGAAAACAATTAGCAGATTCAAATGATTATTTATTCTTTTCTATTATTGATGCAGAGGTTATTGTATTCATTAGATGTATTATTTAAGATACCTTGTGTATTAACTTTTTGCTATGGCTGGTAACCATAAGTACATCTCAAATAACAACCTAGTTATTTTTTGACGTTTTGTTTTCCCAATTTGCATTCTTTGTTATCTAAAAAAAACGTACCTGATAGTCAAAAGACATCAGTTTTTTGTTATGTTGTTTTAATATCGCTGTTTTCCCTTCTTGTATCTATAAATGCTTATATTTTGCTAACTCTACCCGGATTGTGTATTTTAAGGAACATGTTTTTTATATATATATTGTCCCACGTTGTAAACAAAGAGCCAGTTTCGCTGTTATTCTGTTGCTGTTTTCCACCTCAGCTGTTACGGTGTTTGATGCCAAATACTTTCGACGTAGCGCAGTTCTTTACGAAGAATGCTGCTCGCTTGTGATTGGATAACGAAGAATGCTGCTCGCTTGTGATTGGATAACGAAGAGTGACGCGTATTCAGCTCTGGTTTGTCTCGTGTTTTTCAGAGTCGTTCCCTCATTGCGAAATAGCTTAAGTTCGTTGTTGTTCAAATGCGATCGACTGCAAACATGCAGCAAAATTACAATGCTGTGTTAACAGTGTTAACATTTACATGCTGCCTTGGTATTCCGAAAAATACAACTAGAATTGATGATACCTTTTTTAGTTACATTGTTTTGTAAAAGGTTTTGCGCGTTAGCATGTCGGAACTCTGATGCTGATGGATTTTAATTTTTTATTTTTTTTTTCTCCCCCTCTATTCTGAAGGGTCTTTCTTTACTACGCTCTTTGATTTTTTTATTTTGTTTTTTCGTGTTATTTTCAAGAGCCGATGTCCTGTATTGACTGCAGGCTGACGTACATATACATTTATAAAATATATATTTTAAAAGAATCTTACGAAATGATAAAACCAAATAAAAAACGCGAAAAAAAATCAAAACACGAAAAAATGTAATTTATATTTTAGTGATGCATGCAAGAGGCTGGGAAGTCATATCTAGAATAACAAATGGCAGTGCCTTTTTTTTGTATTCAGACATTTACCCAAAATGTAAATGATTTTATATGGCTCTAAAATATGGAGATAAGCAAGACGCATTGATGGTCGAAACTTAAAATCATACAAAGTCCATACGAGCTGATTTTGATGCGTTTGCTCGGAAGGAGCGTGCTGGTAGTTCATGGGAATCTGTATGCTTTAGGTACTTCAGTGCTGTTATGAAGTTATGATTATATCTGTCTGTACAACACAGAGATGTGTATATATTTTTTGTTTGTATGTGTGTGAGTGTGACACTGTACGTGTATCCAGGTGAGAAAACCGGATTGTCTTTTGTACATATTCTTTCTTAGTTACGTCATAACTTGGATGGATGGTTTCGTCAGAGACTGTTTATTCCACTTCCTGTTACCTGTGAGGCGTCACAGGTCGTGTTACATCTCTCTGCTCATCTTAGCGCAGATTTCAGACACCTTTACTGAAACAAACATGACTTTAGTCACTAAAAAGAGGGGTTCTGTAATCTCTTTGGTTCGTGGCCTTTTGAGTGTGTGTTTTTGTGCGTTAATGGGAGATTATAGTTTGTGTGTGTGTCTATGATGTTCTGTCCGCCAACTGAATGTTTTTGTCTGTTTTATTGGGTCTGTGTTAAATGCTTGACATCTTTGTAATAACCACAGACGAAAAGTATTAAAGAATAACTTTTGAAAATGACGCTGTGCGTTTCTCTCCTTTCAAAACAGCTGTTGTCGAATGGCATGGAGGAAGCTTTGCTCGTATATTCAGAGTAACTAATCACACGAGTCTGTCAGGAATTTACTGCCTCCTCTCGGTTTCAACCAATCAGAGAGCTCGGAATAGATTTTTATTGCCAAGGGGTGGGGCTTTCTTAGAAAAGCAAGACTAAAGAATATAAAAATGCTGAGTCACACTCAACTCTCACTGTTTTATAAACTCATTTATGATAAGCCAATTAAAGTGTAGCATAGATGGGTAGTGTTGTTCATGAAAAAAAAAAATGTTTGTGGAAGTGAAATAAAGATCGTTAAAAAGTAGGATTTTACCATGAAAATATGTTTGTACCAAAAACAAAATAACAATTGGTCTTCTGCTGCTAGATACTTTGGTGGTTGAAGAAAACAAAATTGAAATAAAAGATTTAAATAATAGAATATTGAACTCTAAAGGCAATAATATATTTTAAATATGTATTCAGCATGTATTTATAATGCAGTAATTTCACATTGTTCAAGAAAATCCCTATGCTTAAATTGTAAAACATTAAAAAAAAATGTCTAACTAGTCTTTTACAATAAAGAGAATAAGATTTTTTTTTTTTTAATGATAATTTGTGAGGGTAATGCCCTTCAACTGCTCTTTTGAATTTGGGGTAAAATTTGTGTGTTCCATCGGATGCATCAACAAAAATCTGGAATAACTAAAAAAAAAGAACATTCTATATATTTTACACAAGATTGTTTTTTATTTTAAGCTGAAAATGATGATGAACATCAATAGTAAAGTAGTTGAAAGGCTCTCTGAGTCTTTCATTTGAAGAAGGCCACATGAATAACACTCAGTTCTCAATATCAAGTGCTCATTTTCTTAATGAATCCACTGATATGATGTGATTGTGATATTAAACATCTCAGACACCATCTGGCTCAGAGTTTCATCTAAACTTATGAGCATCAAACAAAAAGTCACTACACAGCCAATACAACAGTATCATAAATCCACAGTATGCTGTTTTTAAGGTTAATATAATTTTCTACAATGATACATATGTATATAGTTTTAAATGGTAACCCAAAAGCACATACTCAAGCACATGCGTCAGAGGAAAAACATACAAAATATGACCTACAAATGTAGAATCTTAAAATATCTTTTAGTTGGTTTCCATCTTTTTTAGTCCTATTTTAATAACAAAGATCACATTTATCAGTACAGCTATGTTCTGTATTCTTCATACTGTTAGTGAATCCCACAATGTGCAAAATCAGATACTAAGTTGTCCTCGACTGCACCTTTCACCTTTGGTCTTTTTTTGACAAATAAAAGAGTGTAAACAACATCTATGGCCGTACAGACAGGACATTCAGAAGGCTGGAGCTGGTTATCACTTCATCACAGAACATCCAACACATCAGACATAAGAGCTGATTAAACAGAAAGCAATAGTGTTGCACAATACATGTAAATACAGTCAATCAAATGAACACTTAAAGGCATAGTTCACCCCAAAATGCAAATGTAATTATTTACTCACCCTAATGTTGTTTTAAACCTGTATTGCTTTATATATATATATTTTTTTTATTTTTATATATATATTTATTTATTATTTGTTTCAACCCCTTCAGGTTGTGGTAGATGTTTTTTGCTGTGAAAAGTGCTGTAAATGTAAGAATAAATTTTAAGTTGTTAGTAATATTTCAAGATAAACACATCATACTGGACTATACCAATAAAGCTTTACTTTATTATCCATAATTTATTTTTTATTTTTTTATTTTAAAATGTGATTATTAATTATGATTGATCAGGCTTTTGAGGAATCATCATCAGGCTCTTCTTTCTATTATTAACTATATAATATCATTATCATAAAAAAATGTTTTTATCTAAAACTAAGCTTCAAAAAATGATTCTTTAAAAAAAATATATAGATGTTTCCAGATTATTATATTTTATATTTTATATGTCAGGGTTAAGGCAGTCTGGAGGGTGAATAAATATGGGCATGTTTGATTTTGGGGTGAACTATCCTTTTGAGCATGATGATATTTTGGATCAGGGCACAATTATTGACTGATGCACAGGACACATTATATTAAATATTAAATTTTAAGACAGCACAGCCATAATACATTGCACATAGTAAAACAACAATAAAACTGGTCTGGATTTATTCACTTATAAAAAGTGGTGCTTTGTAATATTACGTTTCTTCTTGGACATGTACCATTATAATACCATGATCATCTTTGAAGTATATATCAAGGTGCGTGAATATTGGAAATCATTTAGTGGTTATATTCAGTACCTTGTTAGTACTTTTACGTAGTCAAATTTAATATTCAGAATGGCACGTACCTCCCTGTTCAGAAGCGTGAAAATAAAACTGCTTGGTGGCGTATCTCAAGCAGCCCAATTGCGTTTAATAGAGCGCAAATGTGACCCAACCGGAAAGAGATGTAAACACATTTCGGTGGGTTCGGTGCCTGTCAGTTTAGTAAGGTCAAATTGTGCTAATCTAGGATGTCTTTGAAAACACAATGCTTCCATGTAACAGTAATAGCCACAGTCCCGTCAATAGAGGCTCCCACAGCTCTACTGACTAAACGTGCACAAAACACACACACACACACGTGATACAGAAAAGACAGTGTTACCGATGTGACCATCCCAGAGATGTGTGTGGGACACTATGTTACAGAGCAGCAGTGCCTCATCCTCATCTTGGATCCAGAGAGGCGTTTGAGAAGAGGGCTGGTCAGAGTGTGTTGGCAGTGGAGAGCGAACACAGACCCTCTCAGCTCCGGATCAGGGTCAGGAACTCGTCTCGTGTTTTGGGGTCCTCGCGGAAAACACCCAGCATGGTGCTGGTCACAGTCTTGCTGTTCATCTTCTGGACGCCTCGCATAACCATACACATGTGACTGGAGAACAGCAAAGAGAAGAAATTAATGGACTGCATAGTTTTATTACTTTGTAAAATACAAATAAATAAATAAGAAATGGACTTCATACTCACAATAAAATAAAATTACATTTACTTTAATTTTACTTGTGACTGGACAATAAAGAATATTGAATTCTGATATTTTGACTTTCTTTGCATTACATTTTATATCAAACTAAATCTTGAGAATTGTTCAGAATTTGCACATTATAAAATAAAATGAATAAATAATATCTGGAGGATTGCTCATTGCTTTTTGCTTTTTACATCGCAAACTCTTGATCGATACATTTTACAATGTAAATAAAAAATAAACTGGAAAAATATATATATAATCAGAAAGAAAGAGAAGAAAAAAATCTTGAGGATTGTTAATAGAGAAAAAGAAAAACAAATATCCCAATATAAAAAAATAAAGATAAAATATAAAAATAAGATTTTGAGGATTACTCAATTATTATATTGTATACAAATAAAACAACTTGAGAATTGTTCATACTTATTATTTTTTTTTAAGTTCACAATGTAATATCACTTGTGACATTTTCAGTAAATAAAATAAATAAATCTTGATATTTGCTCTTTCTAAGCATTACAAAACAGTGGCTGAACAACAGTAAGGGAAATAAATAAGTGTATATTTGGTCTTTCTCAGCATTACAGTGTAAAATAAAATAAAATCGGTTATTCTTGTCATTATATTGTTGATAAAAAGTTAACTTTTTTTTTTTTTACGTACGTTGCTTCAACGACCACCCCGACACCAGCAGGCTGTAAAGCTTCAGTGATGGCGACTGCAATCTGTTTAGTTAGACGCTCTTGAACTGAAACAAGACCAGCAGACCAGAACTACTCAGAGCATTTCAAAGTGAAGTTATCAATAAGGATTGTAAAGGAATATAAATGTTACTACATGCTATTGTTTGTTTGATCATTACCTTGCAATCTCCTGCAGTATATCTCAACAATCCTGGTGCAAAACAAAAAACATAGTTAATAATTAACCTAGATTCACAATATACCTTCATGATATGTGACGGTGATTTGATAAGACTTTGTTACTCTGGGCCGTAATGATGGGCTAGGAGTATATTTACTAAAAAAAAAATTATTCAAAAACACTAAATGTAAATTAACAATAAACACAATTTCAATTAAGACACTTGCTAACTGAAGTACCATGTTTGCTTGAATAAGTAAACTAGAAGATGACTACTAATGATAACTAGAATAAAAATAAAACTGTAACAAATTTTAGAATTCAGAAATGCACCTGTGTGTGTGTGTGTGTGTGTGTGGTACTGCTACTAATGTTGTCATGTCTTCATTAGTGGAGTGCAGTGTTACGGTTGGTGCGTAGTGAAATGGCTAAGCCACAGGTATTGGGGTCAGATTGGATCAAGCTTCTCTTTGTCACTCACACATTGTGTCTAATCTTCTTAGAGACACTTACATTCTCACTGCTTCAAATGCACATACACACACACACAGGCATGTGCATCTTGATTTCACAGACAAACAACACCCCTGAGGAGAAGAGAGACATTAATCCCCTTTACTCCAGCAAATGCTGCGGATTTTGTGGCATGAATGAATGAATGAATCCTCATGAAGGAATCCATTAAGATTCAATACTGCATCATAAAAATTCACCTCATTATATAGCCTAATAAAATAAAAAATATATTTAAAAGGAGTCTGCAAAAGAAAAAAAAATAAATAAAAATTTAATCGCAAAAACTACTATTATTTTGCTTTGTAAGCTAATGTAAATTATTAAGTTCTTCCTTAAAAAAGAAAATACTGTATGGAGTGAAGAAAGTGGAGTACCGTCCCAATATACAGTTTTAAAAAATGATTAAAATTTTTTTTTTAAATGTAACATTTAAAAAAATAGTCCAATGATCTGGACACTTTCCGGTGGTCAAACTTTAGCAGAACATGCCCATAGTTAATGTGATGTACTGTAGGAATGTATTTTGGTATCTTAAACAATAACATAGAAGCAACTTAAGTACCCAGCCACTATCTGTGAGGAAAAAAATAGTACGTATTTTCATATGTATATGAGAAACCTGGGTGTATTTTGCCTACCTTGCTAGTTTACTCAGTCCAAGAACCCTCTTGTTTGGAAGGTAACCTATATGAACCTGTGAAAAACACAACACAAAAAGTTTTGCATTTGATTATTCAATTTCTGTAGTAGGCTATTAGCTGAGTGGCATACTGTTAAATAAACCCACTCCTAAACAACCAGGATTACCCAAAACAATCATAATTATGATTTTTGAAATAATTGAAGCACTAGGCGAGAAGTTAAAGATGCAGAGCCGTATCTGCGGATGCTAGGAAGTGACTGCACATCTGACAGCACCCCCAACCTAACCTCCTCTCTGCTGTCCAACTCAAATGTCAACAACAATTTGATGAAACAGCCCAGAGAAAGGGCAGCATCAGCAGACATGTGAGGATTTGCTTTTTTCCCTCTTCTGCTCTCTGTTCTGATGCGATAATCCTGCGCGTCACTGAACCCTCTTGGCCTTCTTCCAGGGTCGCCATACTCCACTCGACAGCCTTCAAAAGCATCAATCGAGCTATACCGACAACTTACAGGGCACCTGGGAAATGAGCAAAGCTCTTTTTGCAACTTAATCCAACAGGTAAGACATGCGTTGGCTGTAGGGAAGATATGCTTCAAGTGTAAAAGAAAGCGCACCTGTTCGGCTCGGTGTTCGTGATGGACACTAAGAGTGTTGTGTGGACAATCACGGATGCTGAAGCACAAGCAAGAGGGCCAAAAATGAAAGAAAACGGGCGCACGCGTCTCTGAAAGAAACGAGTGAGTCATTATCTTGTTGCAGATGCGGCGAGGTAAATAGATGAGAAGGGATAAGGGGCTGCACAGATGACGACAGGGAGCTATCAGCGGGGGACGCAGCGGAAACGATGGCCCTCCAACAACATCTGACAAACAAAATTGCAAGTGGCAGAAAAAAAACATTCAGTGCGCTTGATCAATGGCTCAGTCTATCATCAGCAGCCATTTGTGGCGTGACAGGATCGACGGTGTCTCTTTTGTCTTAAATGGCAGACACCTGGAGCTGGAGGGAGCTGGAGGGAGGTACTAAATGTCAAACCTAGAGGATTCAGAGCGGCTATTGTTTTTGAGTGGATCTCACACTCGATATTCCAACTTGTTGCTCAAAAAGAAAGGTAAATAGAATATTTCATCCCACAATTACAAGACATATTTACTTAAAAAAAAAAAAAGAATGTAGCTTTTTGCACATTTGATTTATTGTAATTCATCAATTAAAATCATCCTGATTAAAGTTAGCATACGATACTATAAAAATATTAATTTCAATAATATACCACATCGTAGTTATTAGAATAAGGTTTTTTTCTGCATTACATTTCATAAAAAATATGTAACAATGGAAAAAATATATAGTCCCAAATACAGGTTTACTATCAATTAAATTAAAAAAGTAAAATGTAAAAAATAAAATGGTGAAAATGTAATTAAAAAATGACTTAAAAAAATCTTATTTCAATTTTAAGCACATTTTCACATTATTGCACATTTAAATTGCACTAGTTAAATGTAAAGAAATTAAAAATAAATAAATGTAAAAAATACAAGCACATTTTCACACACTTCAAATATTGTAATTTATCAATTAAAATCATTTGAATTAAAGTCAGCATACACTGACTAATTATTTGATACTTTTCAATGCTTAAAAAATAATAATTTCAATAATATACCACATTATAGTAATGAGAATAGGATGTTTTGCAGATTTTTTGCATTATATTTCATAATAATTGTGTAACAATAGGAAAATTTTATAAATAGTAGTAATATCTCAATAGTAATTTTATATTAATAATTTTAATAATTCTATAATTGTATATATATTGACTTGCATGACCTTCATAGTAAATAAATAAAAAATAAATGGAAATCCTTTAAAACAATTCACATTTAATTAAAAATATAATATTATTTATTTTAATAATTTCATAATACAATTCAAAATTATATAAACTTTAGGAAAAAACTAAGATTTTTTAAAAACCCTTATACAACAAGGTAGTTGTGTGACTAATTGCTTTTTAAAACTACATTAATGCTATAGAATTTTCGTCTCTCAAATATGGTCATAAAAACTGTCCTGCAAAGGTGAAATATGAATGAGAGTAAAACAATTAATCTTACCCGCCCAAAAATGGGAACTAAATGGTGTTCACACATGGAAAACATGTCAATATCCTTCACGATCACCATCTCATCGTGGTCTTCATCAAAGATTGCGTCATTCAGGACATCTGCAGGTACAACAACAAATCAAGAAGATCAAGCTGGTCATCATCAGCTGAGAGATATGACACCTGATGACATCATGAAATCATTATATTTCACCACCCCATACGCTCTTCCTGTTGCAGCCCTGTGTCATTTCTCTTAGCTCATATCACTGTTCAAACATATCCTGTTTTATCTCGTGGAAATGCACTGTCTTTTCTTGCGGGGCTTTTTAATTTCCTGGCCGCCTATCTCTTTGAAGGTTTCCGTGGAAACATGGCAAACTGATGGCGGGGCTTCTGGGCTTGTTGAGATTTGGCTCGCATATGCGTTGTTGCGATCAAGCGGGCAGAAAGCAACCCATTTTCAGGCTTTTTTTATGTATATTATTATCACTTCAGCAACAGGTGCCTCCAACAGGTATCACAAAACTGCATTTTTGTTTGTCCATGAAAAACTCCTCATCATGATGTCAGGGTGTTGCTAAGGTTGGTTTTCAAAACAGTCTCTGTGATGTAAATTATAGAAATACAAGAAACAACTGTGACGATGTTGTGCTCATGTCACTAGCCTAATATATATAAATGGTTATTGTGCAAAATATGAAAAAGGAAATTAAAATAGTCTCATATCATTTTGAGCTGATTATTTAAATATTATTAAACATAACATAATTAGTGCTGTGAGACAATTAAATAAGATTAATCGCATCCAAAATAAAGGCTTTTGTTCACATAATATATGTGTATGTACTGTGTATATTTATTATATAACATATGCACGAACATATTTACATGTATATAATTATATTCATATAATGTATTATACAGTATATATATATATATATATAAATACATTTGACATGCAAACACTTTTTTTCCCCAATATATACATGCATGAGTGTGTATTTCTACAATTCATAATAAATATAAACAGTATACACTTATATAATGCTATATAAACAAGAGCTTTTATTTTGGATGTAATTAATTGTTTGACAGCACTAAATGTAATATAATAAATGCACTGATTAAACCCACAAGCATCCAGTTTATATCTTTATGTACTTTACAACACTTGTTTCAGATGACTTAGAAATCTGCGTTCATTTGTGAAGTTTGACTAAAGGTTAAGTGTCTGTTAGAAAATGATTATGAGCAATAGTAATAATAGTTATGCAAGCTTTTCCGATATAGTCTTATGGTCCCCAGAACTAGGAAAGGCTTTTGTTAATATTTAAACACATTCTGGTCATTCAGCTTGGTGACTAACCAGCATGCTTTTCAGAAACCTATTTAAGCAGACTATATGTGCATGTAGTGCTGTGCAAATGCTGCAGCTGATCTGGGGTGTACCAATAGAGTTTAATGGAACTAACGATCATAGTTAGCCAACGATGCTTTTGGGAAACGTAGCCCTGAGCGGCAGACCGTCTCTGTTAAATCTAACCTGAGGGCAGCAGCTGTTACAAGAGAGCTGTCACCAGGCTCATCCTAAACAAACACCTGCTTTCAAAAGCACAGGAACAACACACGGAAAGGTCTCGCGTATGACGGTGGCACCGACAGAAAAGAACAGGAAATCAAATCAGCATCTGCCCGAAGTCATCTTTCAGCCTCGCTGCCACCGCCACACACACACTCAATTAAACACAACCTCGCTTACACACTAAGCAAATAAACACTTGGAGTACTATAAGTAACCATAGAAACCCACCGAAATTGTGAAAATGTCAACCTGCAGAGCTCTGGTTAAGGGTAATGTTACTGCTGCTGAGGGTTTGGCTTGTTCTCCATCGCTTAAATAAGACACAGCATCCATCCAGCTGGTGGGGGCAGGGCACGACAGAGCGTAATGATGGGTAATATAGAAAAGAGACCATACTGAGCTGCTTAAACGCAGTAAATCGAGCAATATCACTCGTCTCTATGACCTTAAATGGTTTTATGTGACATGAAACTAAAACAAAACCATAAACTTTAAGGAACATAATGAAATAATGCTTTGTAATGATACAATAATAATTCTCTAATTTCACAATCCTTCCTTCCTTCCTTTACCAGGGTCTGTAACTAAGCATCCTTTATAAAACTCCAAATGGCAAAATGGTGGCGAAAATTATTTATTTGCATAATCACCCAAATAAAATATTTGCTTGTTGCAATTGTAATGTTAATATTACATTATTTAGTGCTGTCAAACAATTAAATTATGATTAATCAAAATCCAAATAATAATTGCATCCATAATAAATGTTTTTATTTATCATATGTATGCCTGCTGTATATATATATATATACACACACACACACACACATATATATATATATATACATTTCAGAAAAATATGTTGTTTAAATATTAAATATATTTATTTATAATATAAATCATATTAATATAAATACAGATGTTAATATTTTCAAAATATATACTGTACATGTGTGTATTTATATAGACATAATAAACATACACAGAACACTTTTTCAATTAATCGTGCAATCTGAATATTGTGAACTGGTTTCTTTTGCATTTTGAATCTTCTGTCGATCTTTTCCACAATTAATTTCCACGCAACCAATGTCAAGACTCAAACTCATCATTTCAAAGTCTTTTCATGTCATACATGATAACCTTAAGTTGAATTAGACCAAGTTTTCATTGTCTTGTGGTTCTATTTAGGTTATATATCCAGTGTGATGTTAACCAATTTTACCTATCAAAATGTTTTAGTAAAATATAAGCAAGCATTATCGCTAATTGTTGTATTGGTGTATATTGATTTTATTATTACTTCATGCCAAAAGGAATAAAATATCTAAACCTAGATTTCAGCCCTAGCTAAAACACAATTATAGCCCAGAGGTGAATATACTCACCAAGTGAGATCTAGGTGGGCCTTCCTCATTCAAGCCCTTATACCAACAGCTTTTTTTTTCTTATGGCATTTACCAATGAGTCAACCACCACCCATAAAAATGTAAAATGCAACACACAAACCCACAGATCCCCCCAAACTGTTTTCTGCCTCCAACACTTCCAATGTCTTTCTGGGGGAGACACAAAACTGTGCTACTTCGGAACAATTTAAGAAACTGTAGGGGTGGTGCAAACTTCAGCCAATCCCTATGAAGACAAAGACCTTCCTCTAGAAATTTCCTATCAAATGCATGCTTCACCATGACACTGCATGTTATACCATCTGTGAACCATGGACCATATTCAAGCGATGAATACATAAGTGCTTTGAGGTCATTAAGGGCAGTCCGATTTAACAAGGATTTTTGGTGTAGAAAAGCAACATTAATACATTCCATATGCATGGGCCCTAAAAATGCTACACAAACCAAGTCCAGATGTGCTGTTTTCTATGCGCGGATGTTGTTGGTAATGTGATGGTGGGCAGCACCCTGATTCAACCACTGAGAGTGACCAGTGAAAAATTATGCAAGATAAATCTAGGCTTTGAGGCAGAGTACCTGTTGGGCCAGTTAATCAAATTGATGACACATGAGGAAATACTTTAACCTGAAATGCTTGACAATGCTTTCTAAATGATGAATGGTCTGATGGCTAAAGAATGATCTGTATTTGGTCAAAACTCAAGAAAACTCTTTAGGAGTTGTCACTTTTGTATAAATGCATACAATGTGATTGTATGAACTGAATTTTCATTAAAATCAAAACAAAAAACAATCACTTGGAAGACTTTTGAATTAAAACTTTCACAGCCTTAAATTCTGTAGGGTCCAATTTGACATCTAGTCGGGTTTGAACCCAAAAACCTCTTCGTAAACGCCCCTTTAGTCTCATAAAACTGTAAAATGCCATAAAGTTAACTTTAAAAAGTGTTTTATTTATAGCATTATTTCGTTTTGAAAGTTTACAGAGACAGTATATGACATTTCTGAATATATAAACTTAAAAGTAATGGCGTTCAAATAATTTTAAATATACCGTATATATTTATAAACACGCCTTATCAGTTGTCATACATTTATGCAACGAACTCACCGATGATTTTTTCCTGATAACCCTTGGTGAAGAACTGCATGGCGGTGGCGGCTCTCCACGGAGTTTTGAGGAGCCCCTGCCGCTGCGGATCTTCCCCGAGCCCCCTGAGAATAGTGGTGTAAGCTGCTGCGATGCTCGGCAGGCTCATCTCGTTGTCTTCCAGGCTGCGAGTGCGTTCTTCCCGCCAGCTCTCCATCACGCTGGAGGACTGCACGGTGCTCGGGGTCCCCGCGGCACCACCGGCGCTCCATCCGGGCATCTTCACCCGTCCGTCAAAGTGTCCATTGATCGCGGAGTCTTCTTCAGTTTCATTTTCATTCAATTGTTTCTGTTTTGAGCGCTCCATTATTGCCTTAAAGTGACAGCTTGGGTTCCTCAGAGTCGGTTTAAGTGCTATCGTGTGTTATTTGAACACAGTTTAAGGTGTAACTGACAAACTTGAGTGAAGTTCAACGGTTATTATACTCTAGTCAAACTCAGCGCTCTTGTAGGGACAGCCGGGGGTTTTATAAACATTGGCTAATCCGTGCGAATTCCTATTGGTCGGCGGACGCACACGCGTCACGGAGCCAGATTGCAATTGGTCGAGAGAGTGCTTGCGTCAGGCCACCTGTATCTAGTAAGAGGATGAGATCTCTTATTCACATTAAAGTGATGTCTTGGGGCAGATCAAACGACCTAAGGGGATTGAATAGACCTTTGGGTGATGATGTTCTTATGATTAAAAATAAAAGCAGTATTTCTGAAGTGAAAAGCACAATGCAACCAAGAGGTCTTACAGCAGTTAACTTGTCAGCTCAGATTAGTTTCATTTCATGTCTGTGTGGTTGCAAAATCAAAGTTCAGTGACCTTGGATGAACATCAGAAAAACATTCACTTCCCATTTGAAGGCTACTCTTCATTACATCACTGGTGAGCAAGCAACATTGTGCACTTTCAACTTGCCAATTAAACAAAATTCCCTTTAAAATAAAGAAAATAGCACTTAAGGTTCAATATTTGATCTTTTATTATGATTATTTGTTTTACATACAGTACAAAACCTCACAAAAATATGTACAAAATATTCAGAATATCACTAGATTTGTATAAGGGCCATATCCTGCCATATTGCAAACGCTTAACAAAGAGACTTTACTTCATTTCAAATGCTAATGAAGAGACGCAGTGCTTTCAAGAGAGCTCAAACTTGAGAAAATTTATGGAAAAATGGAGTGGATCACAAATGAGCAGCCAGTCTATTTGAGATAATTACAGTAAACAACAAAAAAAATAGCAACTTTTAAAAGTTTTTTTCCCCAATCAATGTTAAAATAAAATGTAAAAATTACATACGCATTAAACTCACACTAAGTACTATTCTTTGTTAAATGCAAATGCAGAGAGTTTAGCCGAAGTATCCAGTGGCTTTTTCTTTTTGGCGCCGCCCTCATCTGACTCCATTTGTTCATTCACTTGTCCTTCTTCATCTTCACGCTTTCGTTTCTTGGGTTCAGACTCACCCTTCGCTCTCTCCGTCCAGTTCTGAATGAAAGATAAGATGGATTTACATTTGTGCAAAAATTACACAAACAGTTAAAGGTATAATTCAAATTAGCCTGTTATTCCAAATAAAACTGTTGCCTTTGTTCACGGTACAAGTAAACAAAAGCAGCCAAAATTTACAGACGACGATGAGTCACCGGACACATTACACATATGAGCACCGGGGACCTTTCTGCACGTCCCCCCCCCCTTCACACTGCACACCATTCATCATTGTAACGCACTCTTTCAGCAACTGATGCCACCCCCATGTCATTAACATAACATCAATGAGTGCAGCACACACCCCCAGCCTGGGTTTCCAGAGCAACAGGCATCCCAACCATTCCCCCTCCAGGCTGAAGTGTGTGAAGAGTCATTCTGCCCTGCACTGAGTGGCCCTGTGGGTGCAGGGTCACGAACAGATTGTTCATACAGGAGAGCATGAGTGTTTGGAAAGCCCACACACATACACAGGTAAGTGGAGATCAGAAAACAGAAGGATACTTGGCTAATGAACAGTGCTGTCATGGATAAATTGGCTTTAGCAGCATATTACAAAATAGAGGGAACTGAACTGAGGGGGGAAACAAGTGCATGAATGAAATCTGTTATATAACCAATACACGTGAAAATAAACAGAAACAGGGAAATTCCTAGGTAACCTTCCTGGATTTAAGACTTCACCTGAGCAATTAGTAAACAATGTGGATCAAATATGTCACATGCTTCAATAAGAATGAAATGACTTACCAGTCTTTCCTCTGCTGAAAGAGTGCGGAAACGCCCCATACCTTCCTTGATAACATCCATTTCCTCGAAGTCAGGATTGTCGGCGAGAATACTCTTCCTATTCTCCTCAAGCCATAGCTGGAAGCCAGTTTTCGGCCTAAAGGAAGTAAAATGTAGTTACAGACAATTCAAGTTCCTCAATCAGCCACTGACTATATAAAATAATGACTCGCTACAATTGAATTGACCTTTTAGCATTTTATTACAGTTCTTAAAAATAATTTCAATGAACATTGAAGAGATTAGAGAGAAATAAATATATACACTATGTATTAAAGACAAAATGTACATAACTAATGACACAGATCAATTATAAAAGTAGCTTATGTTATCAGCATCAATGTGACGGAGTAATTTCGGTATCATGGCTATCATTTATTTTATTTTAATAACACTATCTATGCCTGACTGCAAATGTTTCTATATTTTGGGGTATGCCTGTATTTCACTTCATGTAAAAATGTTTGACTAGCACTAACTAGAAAAAAAGGTTTCATAGTATTGCTTTCAAATTAATATATAAAGGGGACTAAATACAAGTACATATTTGATGCATCACTAAATTTCATATAATGTGCATGATGTAATACTTTTATTTTCATCTTTAATTGTCCATCATTACAATAAAAGATTGTAATGTTCTCTTACTTTCTGTTTTCAATATTCTCCACTGATGCTGGGGGTGTAGCTGTAGGGGCCGGTTTTATTTTCTCTGCTTCCGTTTGACTGTCCTCTACTTTTTTACTGCTTCCTTTAGAGGCACTCATTTGCAGGAGAGTGGCCTGGGTCTGAAAAACAGGGCTTAGCAAATTACCACCAACTGAAAACATCTGAAGAGCAGTTTTGTACAAGATGAGTTTTGTATCTAGCACACTGGTTAAAGAACATTATTACATTGCTTACAGTCCAGTACAAACACCTCTGACATTTCACTTGAACAAATGCTTTAACATCAGAACTAAACATTCTGGAGGAAAGGAACCTATAACCAGGTCATCCCTGGCAGACAGAGTGAGTTTTATGGGGTCAGGCAGGGTGTGTGACGCTGCAGGGCTGGAGAACATTTGTATTTGAGCAACACACTGTACCTTGGACTTGGGTTTGGGTGCCAGGGGCTTCAGAACTGGGGCTTTGCTCTGTTTTGATGTACCGCCGAGAGGTGTGGGTTTTCTGTTGGACATTGTCATGCTGTCCAAAACATTAGTAGTTCTGGGCTGACCAGCTGGTGAACTTGTTGACTTTCCTGCACCGGACACCTGCATGTTTAAAATATATTTTTATACACCGTAAATGTAAAAATGCTTACCAAGGTTTGTGAAAAGCAAAACCTAAACAGAGTTTAATGCAATTAAAAAAATTGCGCAATTCTAACCTTAAAAGGGTTCACACGTCCTTCTCTGCTCGCTGTGATACACAGGCACAATTTTAATTATCAGCAGACAATCATATATAATGGCGGCCCATTTGTGCCACTCAAAAACACATTTGAAAAATGCAATTAATTGGAATGAGAAGTTACAGAAATAATGTGTAAAAAAACTAAGCTGTGATTTGATCATAAAAAATTAACTAAACTGTCAAAAATTTTTACTTCTCAATGTTTTATATTCAATTCCTTCAATTATTGAAATGTTCTTTATATTCTATTTTTATATTCTACTCACTTGGTTTAGGAGAAGGCCTTTCAGGTGATTTTCCCCCTTTTTTGAATGGATTCAAATCTGGATAGTCAAAATATGTTTAATATGTTAATATCAAAAACCAAATCAAAAATGTACAAATCTAATTCATTTAAAAAAAAAAGTGCATTTCTTAGTCTTATAACTATGTCTACTGCAGAAATTTAGACTTGTGCTGAAAAATTGCATCAGTAGTGTCTACAAAGAAAGCCTTCCTTTTTAAGAAACTAAAAATGTATTACTGATGCACAAAGAGCATTTAGTTTAATATACTTGAACATGTCATACTTTTCAGATACAAGTATGGAAAAAACCTAGCAAATTTACTTGGCTTCCTGTACTCTGTTGATTCTTCTGCATCCATTTGCTCCTCTTGTGGATAACCTTCCTCCTCCTCCTCCTCACAGCCATTCTGTTCTTGTGCTTGTCTGCTGCTCATCTGACGAGATCCTCTATATTCTCTACTAGTGTGACTAAACATGCAGAAATGAAACATCGACATTATCATTTTCAGCTATTTTTATTTGATTCAGAATCAATTTTTATTATGATTCCTGAAAAGAACTTTTAAAATAATTTTTAAAAGTCTTAAAACGTATGCATGTATTTTATTAAAGCAATGCATAACTATACTATTGCAATGTATAACATTTAAAACTGACAACTTCAAAAGTTTTTTCTAGGCCTGAAGCTAGTAGAAAGAAATAATAGCTTTAAGAAGCTCCAGTGGCACTGAATCAAAATAATAAATATTAATACTCCCCAGATTCTACCCCATTCTATGCTAACCTCTGATAGGCTGGCTCTTCTTCTTCCAGCTCCTCCTCTTGAAACTGATTGGCCTTTTCCAGGGCGAGTTCACTGAGTCTCTGTGCCAGTGCCATGCGTCTGGAACGAGACGCGTAACGGATGGCGAGCGTCACAACGCTGTGAGTCATCATCTCAGCCAGCTCCACACACCGAAACTCTCGCTCCAGTTTACACGACAGCTGCAGCCACACAAACAGAAAATAAACAGCATAGAAAATGACGAGATGACTAGAAAGGCAGTTCAAATAAAAAAAATTATTAATCAAATGTGCCAGCTATGCCAGAAAATTACGCACATGCAACAATTTTGATTTATGACATTCCAGAATCGTTTTAACAGAAATCAGACAGTTAAATTCAATCCAGGCTTATGCAATTGGATTTAACTGGGCATTTACTTCCTGTTCTGGCCACATGAATGACTTACAGCGAACATCTTCATTAGCAGTTCCTGTTGCTCTTTCTCAGCCTGAGACTGACCCTCGCTGTCAATTTCATAACCACTGGATGACAGAAAGCCATAGTGGTTATGAAAGAGCATGGACCGCCAGTACTGCTCCTACAAAACGTAAACAGAGGGTTAATTTCTTTTTCTTTTTGTAACTATGTAGCTGAATAAGACAAAGAAAAAAAAGAGGGATGGACACAACTAACTTTCAGTTTAGGTCAGCAACAAATGAATAATACTGAATAATACTACATGAATATAATAAAATAGCACAAGTGAATATGACCGTGTCTATGTAATGACAAGCCAATAACAAATAATAATAATAATAATAATAATAATAATAACAACAGTAAACTAAAAAAGTTTGATGAAGTACTAAATTAGGTACGAATTACTTGATAAGAGTACATAATCTTCTCTTATGAAAATTCTTTACCTCCATTTGGCCTTTCTCTGTTGTGGTCTGGCAATAAGGCAAGTTAAAGGGCAGGACGGCTACAGCAGGGCGAGGTAGGGTGGGTGGGAAACGTGAGCCTTTACATGGGATACACCTGAGAGAGAGAGGAAGAGATCCCTGGTTTCAGTGGGTGCTTGGAAATGTAGATTTGGACTGATTTGACATTTGTGAAACAAAAAAAAATAATGCAAGGAGAAGGACACACCTGAGCTGCTGCGGGTTCTCATGAACCCCAACAACCCAGTAATGGTCGGATTTGCTCTTGCAGCTGTCTCTGGTGTTACAGACAGGAGTCCACGTGTTCCCCAGAGTCCGGTTCAGCATACGCACAACACCCTCTGAGTCAATACAGCATGGGGTTCCTGAAAAACCAATTAAATTGTTATAAGCCTTCAGCTGTCATTTACTGACAAACTAGAAAAAGGAAGAAATAAAAGTGTACTAGCTGTGAAGTCATTTGTATGCATAAATAACAGTTCAAAATCTAGAGTCAGCAACATTTATTTCATGTATAATATATATTATATTTTATGAAATATTATTACAATTTAAGGTAACTGCTTTCAGGCATGAAAATTTCTACCATTATCGTACATAAAAACATACCATCAACTACAAATGCTATTTGCTATTGCAGACAGAGCATGCCAGAAAAAAACATATTTGATACAAGTTTTCATTTGCCAATTTTACAGTAGCCAAATACTGTATTGACATTTGTCTAAAGACATATGTACATCCCTTAAATAAAAGGACACCTCTTGCCCTTTTACTGATCCCTCCAATTGAAGGCACGACCAAATCCAGCTGTATTTCAACCCAGCATCCAGCTGTTAAACAAGAGCTGCATCATTCTGCTCTAACACACTAAAATAATGTTTGTATAAGTGCTAACTAGGCTAGCACAAGGGCTGGGCGATATATATCGAACTAAATATTATATGTGCACCTCGTCGGTGAAGCCGGTTCTTTGATTAGCGCTAAACCGAGAAGCTGCGCCATTGAATCACCCGCGAAACTAACGCGCAGCTTCTCCGTGACCTACGGCTGTTCATAAACTGGCGCTGCATTTAAACACAGCTGACGAAGATTTAGCATTAATCAAAGAACCCGCTTTACCAACGAGATGTGCATAATATATTGTTCGATATCTATCGCCCAGCCCTAGTGCTAACGATACTTTAATATTAAATGTAACTTACTCTCTTATATATTCACATGAAGCATCTAAAAACGCATGGAAAATACGAGGCGTGTCACTTCTTCCAACAATTTCAAAGCGCTTGGGCTTCTGTAGCGTCTGCTGTTACTAGGCAACCATGAAAGCGCTGTCATTTTAAACTGCGCAGCAGAAAATAATAAGCTTCTGCGCGAAATGCGCTGCATATGAACAGCCCTAAGCCTTTGGTGACAAATACCACGAAATTAAATAGTGGATCTCTCCCCTGTTGTCTTCTCCCACACGGATTGTCCTGCAGGAAGAAATGGTGGCCTGGATGTCAGTGGACGGCGCGCACGGTCTACCAACGTGGGGCGCTCAGCTTTCACGATTTGAAATGGCTTAAATCCACTTTATATTAAGTTTTAAATAATCAATAAACACCACTCAAGACTGGCTTTTCCAAGACCCCCCCTGGTGAGATCGGTGTTGTTTGCATAACATTATTAGAAATTAGTGAATGCTGTAACATGAAAAATGGTGTGATCATATTCAGGTAGCTGCCTGTATGTCTATATTTAGACATATGCCCGTTACAGGATTTTAAAAAAAAAATCTATATACAAATAATGCATTAAAATGTAGGAAAATAGTAAGTAATGTTGACACAGGTTTGTATAACATTGATCATAAAATGATCAAGCCATAAATATTGAAATATATTGCTTAACTTAATAGATTTTATTAATTGATTACTTTTAACCCAGTTTATATTATTATGTTTATATTATTACACTGGTGTTTATTTTTACTGCGAGCCTTATTACTGCTAAGATAAGTGGTACCACCTAGACTAGTGTGCTATATTCACTTGTTATTTTATAGTTACATATTTCTCAGTATTCTTCGTTCTCAGTAGATCTAAACTGTAAAATTTTGTATATATCCAGCTTTCGGAAAACAAGAGTCTATGGCACATAAAAAAATTTAATAAAACAAAGTGAAAAAAAATAATTAAATTAGAAAAAGTGTATGTACATTTTATGTATTTATTTGCATTTTATGTGTGTTTTTAACATTGTAAATATATGCCCCTTCTGGGAAAAAAAGATGACCTTAGACTGGCGAGGAACTATATATGGTAATTTCATTGACCTAGATTTACAACATAAAATTGTAATTCTTTTTATATAATTACATATATATATATATACATATATATTATTTTTAAGTCACAAAAGCTTAAACGTCTTGTTATAGCCTCCTACAACATTCCAGAGTTGAAATGATGAATTTCCAATTATTTCAGTGAGTGGGTTAAACGCAGTGTAAAAAAAGGATCATATCAGGAAATCAAAGTTAATATTACATTCCATTACAAATCCATCTCCTTAACTAAAATTTCCATTTCCTTAACTATCAAACAACAGGAAGAGAACAATGTGACTCACCCTCTGCAGTGAAGCCCATCCACACCAGGTACGACTTCCGTGAGAGAGGCAATGGTTCTCCATGTATGAGCTGTCTTCTCTTGCTCCCGAGCTGGAGCAGCTGTACGCCAAGGGCCTGATCTCCATCAAACCCAGTACCTGATAACGCGCATAACAAACAACTCAAGCACTGGGAAGAATCTTCTGATATTGCTTGCTCAATTTACTAGCAAAATATATTAACTCAGAGAGTCATTGTTAAAAAGTGTTTGCAGACGAAAACTAATATATATATATATACTGTATATATATATAGCTTCTGGATGGACACATTGCGTAGAAACCAGTACTTATAATAAAAGTAGAGGTTCACGCATCAGTACCTCTGTGATACACGATGAGAAGCTGCTCTCCGTGTCCTGCCATGCAGACAACAGCTCCAGGCAGACTGAAGATCTCCCTCTGCACTCCACCAATAGAGAACAGCCTGACCATCAGAGCACTGGTGGCCACTGCTGCCCAGCTCTGACCCAAACACAACGCACGGACATCCTCTCCTTTAGGAAGATCCACTATCCAGTCCTTGTGAGTGTCCCAGCATGAGAAATGCAAACATTGAATCTTACTGTTGAGAAATAGAGAGCAATAGACATTTACAAAGAGAAGGTAAAGATGTAGATAAGTGAGCATTTTCAGCTCTGGCTATCGATTAAAGAGCTCTGATATGCCAGTTTTCATATTCTTTCTACATGTACATATCTTTGTGACTATGTTTAAGGAATTAGCTCATTGGAAAATAAAAACTAATTTAAGTCTCAGGGTATGATTATGTAACAGCCATATCACCATGCAGCCCAAGCCTGGTTGCCCACTGAAGCTAAGCAGGGTTGAGCCTGGTCAGTACCTGGATGGGAGACCTCCTGGG
>JAUCNO010000266.1:0-23931 GCA_032353835.1 Enteromius viviparus | reverse complement strand
CAGATTGAACAGACTTACTTTAAATAATAGTTAGACTATTGTTAAACTAAATATTTTGCTATAAGACCTAATTCACCTCAGTGTTACGATGTGAAGGAGTTTAAAAGAATACATCTGTTAACTCAGCTTAATGTAGCTTTATGTGCAACACAACATGATTAAAAGTAGTACTTTAGCATTTTCTTGCACTACCTCTTTTGTTTTTGTTGTGTTGGTCTGCGCTAGCTTGTTTACTAAGGGTGTACTCACACTAGGCATGGTTGCCATGAGCCGGGCCAGAGTACGATTGTCCCCCCACTCCCCCGCTGGCCTGCACTCATATATGATTTCTGCAAGCGTGCCGAAGCATGCTTACGTCATTATGGTGAGGCAGTTTCAGGATAAACAGAAAGAGCGGCGCTCTAGCTGAACGTGATGGGGTCCATCGCTATGTTTACTTTGCGGATAGTAATTTTGAGTCATTTGGTCCACGGTGGTCCACAGCCCTCTCCCAGCCTATTGTTAAACAAACATTGCACCTCTACCGTAGACTGAAGCGAACCTTTCCCCGCTATGTCTGTTTTTGAGCGTAGCAAAAACGTGACGTTGCGCACCCTGTTCCGTTCTCCAGCACGGTTAGCGCTCACACTTAATGCGAACCGCGGCTGAGTCCAACTGAACCGTGTTCTGGCACACCTCCTCCAAGCGGGCCAGGGCCAGCTAAACGCACCGCGCCCGGGCACATTTCGGAGCACTAGTCCAATGAACCGCGCTTTGGTGGTCAAACGCACTCGAGCACGGTACAAACTGCCTAGTGTGAGTACACCCTAAAATACTTATTGCACTAGTTTTTTGTTTTTTTTTCTCCAGAAACCTACACTATTCTAAAAAAAAGACTACCAATGCCCTGCTGAAAAAACAACATATGCTGGTTAGGTATGTTTTGATGCTGGGATGCTGGTTTAAGATGGTCCTTTGCTGGTTTATGCTGGTCCTTTGCCAGCACGAGACCTGCATGAACCAGCAAAGGACCAGCATAAACCAGCTTAACCCTCTGCGGTCCAGCATCCCAGCATCAAAACATACCTAACCAGCAAATGCTGTTTTTTTCAGCAGGGTGCTAACCTGAAACGTAACTGTGGATTTGCTAGTAAGTGAAATGTTTGTGGCCTCACTAGTTTTCATAATTATTTTACGTTGTGCTTATGCTAAAGTAATTCAAGCACCTACTAAGAGTTCAAACACAAACATATACACTGTGTGGAAAAAAAACCTCATGAGCTTGTCATGAGCTGTTGTCGAAAATAAGGTGGTTTCTGAATCAGACAGTAGTTAAACATGCAAAATGCATACTTTTGCCGAACCTGGAAACTGCTTGACCTAAATTACCCCAGTTTTCATCAAGTTTTGCTTGAAAGTACTTCAGTAACACTTTTAAATGCAATGTATGAGTGAACTCATGTAGCCGAACGAGCTCAACATTTAAGTAAACACGTTTATTCAAATTCCTGAGGCCTATCTGCGTGCGCTTTTTGCTAAGTGGAAAAGGGCCGCCGTTTGGCTCTTAGACAGCTGCAGCTGATAGGGCTGAGAGGAGACACAGAGCGCACATTAATTATGTAGACATAACGCTACCTTATTACTGCACACTGCTTATACCAGCTGCCGTAGCATCGGTGACAGTTCTCGCCAACCAGCTCCTCTGATTTTATTTCATAGATCCAGTAATTGGCTTGATCACATCAGTGGCCCACTCACAGATATTAATATCTATTCTAATTAGTTTACATTTTTTGGTTTTGATATAAAAGCTGCGTAAGGGCCATATCCCCGGATCATCAATCATACATAACAACTTCAAATGCCAAGGGATTCTCCAGATATGACTATTTGCTGGAGATTTACTAAAGCAAACTATCACCAAAATCAATAGCCACTTTTGACACGTTCATTAATCTGGCGCTTTAGTATGAAGGGTACAACGTTTATTGACTTTTTCAAGTAATCTGTGGCAGTAGGCCCAAGAGACAATGTAAGTATGTGGTCTAAGATTGTGCCAGATCGAAATTCCAAAGAATTGGGTGACGCAAAATAAAAAGTCTCCAAATTCTTGTTAGTTATTTGTCTGTGGGACACATAATTTGATCATTTAAAGAAGGTTTTAACTATTTTTGTCCATTCAGTGGAAGCGGAAAGCAATATTGGACACCACTGACTTTAAAAATGCACGTATTGGTTTCTTCTGACCTTACCATTTTCCAAACACAGCTTAGCATTTGTTAGTAAGGGCATAGTCGGTCGGAAAAACTCCAGTCATGTTATCATTTAAGAGTGATGTTTTAGAGAAAACCCATGGTACACTGGACATATCGTTGACATATGACATTTATAAAAGACTTAGAAGAATACAAGCAGACTGGTGTGCGTGTGCACACGTGAACTCTGGCCTGCAGGTGTGGAGTATTCCTGTCAGTCTGGAAAGATGACTAGGATCAATGTACAGTAGTATGCATGTCTCCGAGGAGTAACTTCCTGTCTTTTAATCCTCTGGACACTGATAGACTGGGCTAGTTAACATTCTACTTGGGCTCATGAGTCATTCAATTCATTCATTCATCGATGAATGAAAGGTATAAAAACCCAGTTAATGCTTAATTAAAAAATGAATCTTAAGATCTTTATTGAATTATCAGAGCTTAATAAAGCACTTTTCCATAGAAAGCCACAATGTTGCTGGGAAGACAAAAAAGACACGAAGGAAAGTGGCGAGACAAGATGAGATGAGAAATGAGAAGAGACATAATATGGCCTGATAAAGAAGAATCAAGTACAAATCTATATTTTGCAAGAGGAAAACGGGACGGGACTTGGTGAGACGAGACATTATGTTGCCTGATGAAGAAAAACTGAAAAGAAGAGACATACTGTAAAGGAGTGAGATGAGACCAAAATAGAAAAGATGAGACATTTCATGTCTTCTGAAGCTAAAAAGAGATGAAAAGGGGAGTTGAGACAAGATGGGACAAGAAGAGAGAAGATGAGATGGGGAGAGGAGGTGAGATGAGAAAAACATTGGGTCACCTGAACTTTGCAAATCTCACTTTGAGAAATTGGAACGAAGAGACAACCTGGGGCAGTAAGGGGCAAAGAAAGATGAGATGACATGAAACATCATGTTGCCTGATGAAGAGGTAACACTTCATTTTAGGGTCTCTTAACTAGTTGCTTAATAGCACGCATATTACTAGAATATTATCCATGTATTAGTAGTAATTAAAGGGTTATTTCACCCAAAAAGAAAAATTTTGTAATTTATTACAAACTTTCATGTTCCAAACCCATAAGACCGACATTCATCTTCGAAACACAAATTAAGATATTTTTGATGATATCAGAGAGCCATCTGTCCCTCCATAGACAGCAACACAATGAAGTAATCCAGAAACATAGCAAAAACATTGGTAAAACAATCCATGTGACATCAGTGACTCAACCTTACTTTTACAATGCTACAAATAAAACAAAAATGAGTTACTCTTAAAAAAAAAGTTACTCTTCTCCCGTGATTTACGTCTTCCACTATGCTCAATGCACTATATACACAAGCCTTAATGTATTTGACATAATCAGCCTTGTTCTGGGAGAAAGCATGCACATGTGCTTAATCTGCAGCTGTTTGAGCCCAGAAGACAGCGTACTCTTTCACAGTAACGTTCCCTAAAATGGTGTAAGATGTAAGTCATAGGAGAAGAATGGTTAAGTACATTTTTTGTTTTCTTTGCGCAAAAAAAGTAATCTCCTATTGTTGCAAAACTGGACTTTTTTTTACCAGTGTTGGTACTATGTTTCTGTATCTGGAATGATTTCAGTTGTATAGCTGTCTATGGACGGACAGATGTTTTTCTGATTTTCATCAAAAATATCTTAATTTGTGCTCCAAAGATGAAAGAAGGTCTTATGTGTTTTGAACAACATGAGGGTGAGTAATTAATGACAGAATTCAATTCTTTGGGTGAACTAGCTCTTTAAGCACATATCAATGCCTTATTCTATAAGTGTTACCTATTCTAAAGTGTTACCGAATACTCATTTTTGGCAATCCCACTTTGATCCATTTTCACAATGCTAAAACTGTGACGGGATGCAATGTGGGTAAGGGTGAGAATCTTTCTTTAAATATTTAAGGATGAGGGGCAGGACGGAATGAGACTAAATGAGACCAGAAAAGAGACAAGAAGTGTTGATGAAGAAGAAGAACTACTGCATTCTGTGCAAATCTCACTTTAAGTATTCTGGAAGAGAAGAACAGAAGAGATGGGTCCAGGAGGTGAGACTAAAGAAGGGAGGAGATAAGACAAGACAAGGCATTTACGTGACCTGACAGTAACAAAGCCATGTGCATTTTGGAAGTGGAAAAGAAACGGAAAAAAAAGGAATGAAATTAGATGAGAAGCCAATAAGACATTAAATCAACTGATGCAGAAGATCAATTGTGTGCAATGCTCACTTGGAGCATTTACAAGAAGAAGAGAGAAAAGAAGTTAACTGAGATGAGAAGAGAAAACGAATGACTGATAAAAAAGAACTATTGTGTGCACACACATTTGGCAGGAGGTGGTCTTGTTTGGGCACCTTAGGAAAATTGTTTTAGAAAATTATTGCTTTTTTCATTAGTTTTTTCGCTTGTTACGAGACCTCCCAGAGGCAGGTCCCTGCATGCCCAATAAAATAACTGAGATTTATGTGAAGGCTTTGCAACCATGATGAAATAGCACTCTCCCTCAAGCAAGACGAAAGTTATCATCTGCATCGCATTTGTGTTTTTGAAAATACCTCCCTCTCGGACCAAGACCATTTTCCCAAAGTGGATTACTTTGCCTAAGCAATGTATGGAAATTTTAAAAAGTGTGCCATTTTCATCGCTCAAAGAAAAATGGGATCTGAGAAGATGAGGAGAAGCGACAGACAGAGCCCGTTCGGAAAGCCCAGACGAGATCCCCATACTTTTAAGTTTGCCCACCTTGTTTCTCAGTCATCTCTTAAAACCTTTGTTAATTCAGAGCATTACTTTGGAAATTAAAATGCCTATTTTAAAATGCCCACACATTTTATTACTAACCCCTTAAGGAAAAGTAACAGGAATATTTCAATCACCAGGAACTTGACATTTGTATTGCCTAGGAAATTCAGCCCAATTTTCAAAACCGATCTTGTCCCAAAAATAAAGCCAATGTGGTCAATAAGAGCAAAATGGGAGCCCTCAGCTCTGAATGCATTTCCAGCTGTCTACAGTAATTTGTCATTTAATCGTTTCTACCCTCCTTTTTCCAGACATTCGTGAAAGTGGGAGCCCCAAACCTGTGATGGTTTTCATTCATGGAGGATCCTACATGGAAGGAACAGCAAACATGTTCGATGGAAGCATCTTGGCCAGCTACGGCAACGTCATCGTCATAACCGTCAACTATCGGCTTGGTGTGCTCGGTAAGCAATTCCGTTTTTGCTCAATTTTGCATCGGAGTTCCCGTTCTTCCGCTCTCCTTCGAACGGCTTGTTTTAGCTTTGTTTCTCTCCACCGAGGTGCTATTTTTCTCCACTGAAAGATGATTTAGTTGCCTGTGAATAGCCTCAAGCTCATAAGCATAAAACGGGTGAAGTGGCAATGGTTCTCCACAGCAGCCCGCATGCATGAAAACTTATTATAGAAAAGTTTCCCGTAGTTCTACATGATTTAAGGTGATCGTAAATACTGGAACTATCAAAGCTTTATGACCTTCCAGTTTCAATTGCAAAACAACAACCTCTAGCTGTGTGTGTTTCCTGGACTCCTTTCCCATCGCTATTTCTCTTCTCCTAACAGTTGTCATTTTTCATTTGGGTAATGACTGAGATTGCTTCAAGCGAATGGTGTGGGATTAACAAGCTTTGGATATCTTAGATAAGATAAGATGTTTGCCAGATTCCAGTTGTCTAGATGTGGAGCATCTGTTATTAGAGGAAAGTTAAGTAATTTTTTATGTACCAATGCAGTTAGCACAGGAATTCTGATAAAGTTCCTATTCCAACTACTGATTTTCTATGATTCAAGATTTAAGATTACAAATGTATACCAATGTACAGTAACTAAAAGAAATGGACCTGATGAAGCAACCAGATATATATATGTAGTTGAGGGTCATTTGTAATTTTCAGTCTGATAAATTATTGATCAATTTAGTAAATGTTTCATTTAAAATAAATTGGTTATTGATCAATTATTGGGGCAAATTGTCACTCATAAGCTGTGATTTGTCATGCGAGTCAATGTGATGTTTAAAAGTAATAGCATGGATGAATTATTGGAATGAATAAGTGATGACTTGTCGGTTAAAAAGAACTATAACTCATGCTCTGGTCAATTTGTGGGGTGTTTGTTTAAAAAGATTTGTTATAGATATGTAGCAGGGTTTTTATGATGGATTTAATGAAGTTGTTGATCTGTACAGCATAAGTCACTATTTTGACCAGTGTTAAGATGCTGATTGGGTGAGGCTTCTGTTGTTGGCCAGTGTGTGTTTGTTGGCCTCCGCTTCATAAAAATTCAAAAATGAATGTGTGAATTCTGAAATTAGTTATTTGCATCAGAGTCATCACATACATCTTTTTGTTGGTAAATGAGGCCCAATGTGATCTTTCTCCACTAATGATTCAGCTCTTAGCCATCTTCCTTCAGTCACCCTTAGCTTTTTCTAACAATTCCAGTGCTATTTTTTTCTAGCTAAGGCACACAGATCCATTAGGGGGTTTAAGCATGTGCTCGCATGCCACAACCCTTAATTTATTGTTGCTATGTCTTTCTCATGGTTTGTCTGGGGTTCGGCTGAGCTCTGGAGCAGCTTCTGGGAAAGGTGCTGTAATGTGAGAGAGCCTAATGGATTATAGCACTGCACACAGTCTGAGTGTCATTATCAGAACTGTTGTAGATTTATGGAGCGAGTCGCTCTCGTCATGCCCCCCTGAATAAAACTGCTCTCCGACAGCTAATCAGCTGGCATAAGGGCCCGTTTTACCGAGCGCCTCCATCATATTTTTTTGCTGTGCCGGTGTCCCAATTCTCTTCAGTGACTGTCTTTTAAATCCAGCCAATAGCAAAAATTGTTAAACCTAAAATAGCACCACACCCGTACAGAATACATAAATAGAGTTATTGTGCGTGATTACACTAGCGAAATTCAGAGATTCAACTGGCAAATTAAAGGCAGATTCAGTTGCTTGTCCGTACACAGAATGCTCATAGCTCTCAAACCAAGTGTGCCGCACGAGTCTTGAAAAGCGTCTCGATCGCAAGTGTTTGTTTTTCTTACAAGTTTGCTTTAAACTAGTTATTTTATGCAAAAAAACAGGTGTGTTGTCATGATTGTGAGCTTGTGATTGGGTCTGTGAGAGTTTGGGGCGGGACTTTGATTCCGGGGTTCACTCTCCTGCGCAGACTCTGGCTTCAAATGATGTCATTTTCGCAAGATGTCACTGGCCATACTGAGAACGTTTTGGCTTCACTTTCTATAGTAGAAGGAAGTGGAGTCACGTCGTCTATCTTTTTAACAATTTATGTCTCAAACTTAGAACAATGTGTCTAAAATGTCTGGTTTTTGCTGTTGTTGTCCTATTGTTTTGGAAGACACAGTACAAAAAACACAAAAAAGACAAAATTACCCAATGTAGGGTCACAATTTGAGTGACCATATGTGCCATTTTTCCCAGACGTGCACTGGCCAAGATTTCTATATTGCTTTGATTTGTACCTCAAGAGCGTTTCGAAAACATAAGGAACCGATGTCACACCGATCAGTCTGCACACGCAAACCAAGCCAAAACCCTATATTCTTATAGAAATCCTGATGCATCTCGGAAAAATGAATAAATAACGTAAACCCAAGCAGCTGTCTATTAGTCAACGCTACAGATTTGCATCACCAACTTGGCTTTTTCATATACTGAATTCCTATTGAAAGTACTGGATTTACATTTGAAATTTTATAGAGCAAAATTGATCTAGTAAATGCAAAAAGCCTAAGCTGGTTTAAGATGGTTTTGGTTGAGGAAATATAGTCCTGTCCTGCTGGCCAGGCTGTTGTTTGAAAGTGATTTCGTTGAACGACTCTCTGGTCTCTCAATGTACAAAACAATAAACTTAGACAGATTACCCTTAACTTTTGACATAGAACAAGAAGAAAAAAAGACCACATACTGTATATAAATATCACATCCTGTCTAATGCTTTTTAATTTCAATTTTTAAAGAGCATCGCTCTCCGCTCGCAAATGACATACTGAAGTACAGTAGAACTGTGAACTAGATGTAGATGGGTAGTGATTTGAGTCATCCACTCCTGTAAGTTAGGTGTGAGTGGTTGGCTGAACGCCGCGCTGGTGTAGATAGAGCAGATGCAGTCGCGGCAGAGGTGTGTGCGTTTACGTACCGGTTAGTTCAGTTGTTTCCTTCTTTGTCAGGACTTTACCGCATTCCTCACCCTGTAATAATTGGTTTGCTGTTGTGCTTTAATCATTCCATGTGGCCCAGTGTTGAGGATTATTATTTTTCATGCTTATTAATTTTCTTCTCCCTTGAAACAAATGCCCCTGATGTTTCAGTTTCATTAGTCTTTTGCTTTCTCCAACCTCCACCTCTCTCGATTTCTCTCCACGTTTTTGCCTTCAGCTCTGTGTCCTTTCACATCAGCTTCCTCTCTCTATCTCTCTCTCTCATTCCCCTCAGTCATGTGCTTGCTTAAGTGTAAGCACACCACAGGGTCTTTTAGGAAGCATGTATGATGTCTGACCCTATTCAGGAAGCAGTGTCTGGGGAGATGCTTCATTGGAGGGTGTTTATTAATCTTAACAAGCATTTAAGGACGAGATCGCCCCTCGTCCATTATTTTGCCTCTCCAATGCTAGCTAGTAGTATAGATTTGGGATTATCAAAAGTATTATTGATTTTTTCTGTATTTTCAATCAAATAAATGCAGTCTGATGGGCTTAAGAAACGTATAAAAAAAACATCAAAACTCAAACTTTTGAGCGGTAGTGTTTAATACATAGTCATATATAAAACTGCTATTTATTGTATTTTAGATCTGATGCCTTGTTGGGCATGAAGCTTGTTATAAAACATTTCAAAACCTGCATTTTTATATATTTTTTCTCCCTCTTTGCGAAGCTTAGACTTAGACATTTGGCAGCATTATGTGTCACTGCCACCTCTGGTCTTGACCCAGCTTTCATGCTACCCTACAGATTTAATAGCACTCCCCCGCAGATTTAGCGCTCTACATATGTGCATGTGTGTTATTCTAAGTAATGGGCCTCATTGGTCATGAATGGTGGCTGCATTGGTAGAGGGCAAAAAGGCAAGCGACAGAGGACATCTGCCATCAGAGAGGCTTTACCCTGTGAGCACCGCTAACCGTAGGGATTAGTTCAGCCTGCAAGAGCGCAGCAGATGTCCATCTGGGCCCACTCACTCACTCACTCACGGCTTCTCCTCCTCTTCTCCAAAGTCTCTCTCCCTCACTTCCTTTCGCTGACTCTCTTTCTCTGATTTTGGTTTTGGACTGGTTCAACTGACATGCAGATCGCCCCCAGGCTAGACTCAATGTAGATATTAATAAGTAGTCAAATTTGGTATGCTGTTGAATCTACAATGGAAGTTTGACATCATGATTTCATGCATTCCTGGACTTAAAGCATGACTTAATGAGAGTGTGGTGACACTTTTCTCTCTGTGGAGTATCATAATCCCTAGAGATCTTGGGAAGAGGAATGAACTTTTGGTGCTGATGAGAGACGGTTTTTGACGTCAGGTTTCTGTTAGTTTTTGAACTTACTGTAGATGAGCTCCAGAAAACCACCCGTTTTATTAGGGAAGTCAAAAGTATAGTTTCTTTGCCAACGGAGTTGTGTCATTCCCAATTGAGTTGAGGAGATTTTTTTATATATATAATTCTGATTTGAATAATTCCAATTCCTGAATTTGAATGGAGGTCAACAGAATACAGAGTGTAATTTAAATTAGAAGTCAATGTCATGTGCCAAAAATAAATTAATAGTTTTCTAAATACATTGGTCAATTAAGATCTTTAAATGTGGTCATTTGAAGCCACATTTAAAAGTTTGGAAAATGATTTTAAAGTTTCAAAGGCCTTACATCATATGCATATCCCTTAATTGCAATTCAATAAATACCTAATCCTGTCATTTCTTTTCAAATTGTTATGGAATTATTCAAAATTATTTGCTCCTCTAAATTTAGTTAAATATTTGCACTTCATTACTTATAGCATCAATGATACATACAGAATGCATTATTATTAAAATAAATAAATGAATAAAAAATAATCCTAAAAATAAAAAGCTGAGTTTTTAGCAGCCATAATTTCAGCCTTAATTGTCACATAAACATCAAAATCCATTCAAATTTCCTGATTTTGCTGCAACTTGAAAAAACATTTCTGATTATTATCAATGTTGAAAAATTATTTTTAAAAATTAAAAATTAATTTCTGTTAAAATTGAATTTAAAAAAATGCATTTTTGAAACAAATCAAATGTGGCTTTATTCTCACTTTTGACTTAAAGCAGGCTTGCTGGAAAAAAAAATCATTCCTTTTAAGGGAAAAAAAAACTTTTTAACAGAATATGGAATTATAAAATGGAATGGGCAAGAACTGAAAACTGGACCAAACAGTCAAACCAGCAGCCTTAGAGAAGTTTGGGGAAGGAAGTATCTGATTTTAAACTGTATCAGGGAGAGTACTGAACTTAACCCCAGTTACATGTGAAGCTCAAGTAATTTAAAGCCCAGAGCGAGCAGGAGGTCTCTCCTGTGTCTGGGACTTGTTGTAAGGGTGACCACCCTCACTTCCAGCCACAATCCAGGGTCTATTAAGCAAGAGGGTACCAACAGATGGATGTGTCCATGTGCCTCCATCCATCTCTGCCACGGCACCAGAGATTAGTCGGGTCGGCTTGTGGGCTTTTCGACTGGGACCAACTGCCACTGTGGATGATCAAGGTGCTCGCCGGGATTCACGCAGCGCTGTAGCTTCTGCCTGGGGAAAACAGATGGACATGTTTAACACCTCAGAAAAGAACTACAGTAGGAACAAAGCCAGGGAACCCTCTGAGCCAGGATGGATTGTGTGTAAACCTCCAAGGGTGGAACAAATCTTTGGTTTGGTGATGAGGGTTTCACCCCCCATGCGTTACATTCAATTACAATACCCATGGAGATTCCCTAGAAATCCTTTCCATTTTAACAGCACTAAATGGGTCACATTTACATTCAACCAATGGAAAAGTTTGCATTCATTTTTATGTGGTACATAAAAGTATGCTTTGTGTGTGTTCAGTTGTTTTAGACCCTTTTAATTTTCATTGGATAAAAACTGTTGAAAGATGTTCCACAGTGTTCCACAGAAGAACGAAGATCATATAGGTTTGGAACGACATGGGAATGAAGGCATGATATTTGGGGGAAGAATTCTTATGGGTGTTACTGCCTTGCATTCAATATTTTTTTTTACCAATGTGGACCTGCATATTGATTTAGCGGTCTTTTAACTGAAGACTCATTTTAGAGGTCAGAACAGGGGACGCTTTTGGAAGAAAAAAAAAAATTCCCCCTGATATTCTGTCAGCATTTTCAGCTGCAATTTTATCAGTAAAAGCAAGACTGGACAAGGCACATTTGTAGAGAGCAGTCGGGGTTGTGACTATCTTTGGGTTTGGATATTCTGTGTTCTATGTACTCTGGAAATAGGAGATAAGTGAAATTAGCTTTTTCTACTTAGGTTCTGCATGTAGATCTAGGGCCTGAGTCTATGGCCGCTGGTACATCTCATTTTGAAATTGTAAACAGGACTCTGATCCGTCTGCGATTTGACTTTTGATGATCTTTCCATCTTGTCTGTTTATGGAGCTGGCATAGGCTGGAACATGCTCGATTATCAGAACTAAGACCAGCACATACTACAGAACCTTGCAGTCATTCATCTAGGTCCTTGTAACTTGCCTCGATCCTTCACTGAGATTCATTTATGATTTTGTTGCTGAGGAGATCCACAGCTGTAAATTTCCCCCCAAATGCAGTTAATCAGAGGTTAGCCTGTAGCCTGAACAGATAAAGATTTATATCTCTAGTCACAAGCCCCAAGCTTCTTGGCTCTTGTAATAGTGTTTATTCTGTTTGGCCTCAACAAAATCCTATTTACTCCACTGCTTTCTGAGCTACCTGCTTTTCGCGTGTTTGAAGGCTCCGATTCTGGAGACTTGTGAAGTAGTATGTGGTACCCGCTGGCGTCTCAGGACACCCCGCCGCCTCCATAGTGCTCTGGGCCCCCTCACAGCGTTGCGAGTCAATTATATTAGGGGTAGTTTATCTACAACGATTTTTCTTCACGTACTGTAGAAGCCGCATCAAAGCAAGAAAAGTTTTTATAACACCCTAACTATCATGTCAGAGTAAACATTTCCATTTTTTTTTAAATATGTATTTTTATATTTGTTCGCACAAATAATTGGGGAGTTCTATCTGTCTGTCCAGCTCTCTGGAGTGTAATAATTTATTATTTATTATTTGTTTTATTGTCACTTTAAATTATGATTATTACATTATTTGACAGATATACAGTAGCAAATATATATATTTTTTTACATTATATATATATATATATATATGTATATACAGTTTGTACAGTGGAAAAAACATTTATAACATTATAACATTTACTTATACTTTATAAGTGTATATATGTGTGTATATATATATGTGTGTGTATAAAATTATTCAAATAATTAACAAAGTTTGTCAAATATTAATAAATCTTTAAGAAAACATACTTATCCAAATGATTATGTATGTATGTATATATATATATATATATATATATATATAAAAATTTAAAAATGTATATACACAGTTTGTATATTTCAATTATTTGTCCTTATATATTTAAAACATTACCAACAACATTAATAACAAGACTATTCTAATAAGTATTTTAATTGTAAATTCCATTTTTTAAATAAATTTACACATGCATATATACGTATCATTGTGCCACTGACTTAAATAAAGATGCATCATTGTTTTTCTCCAGTCAACAGCACTGCTTTACCCGGATACATGATGTCATCGATTATGGGTGGGCCTTGAGATCTGTGTCACGCTGCTGGCTTAAAACATGCAGGGATTCCTTCCTACATCGGCTAAGCCTGTCATTAGTAAACCATGAATCTTTTTTACCCTATAGAGACATGCTTGTAATGTCTGCAGTGCGCTGTGTATCCGATGACCCAGCGTTATTATTGCCCTTGAGTCTCTGCGCTCACTTCGCTCTCTATTACAAATATTTTGACTGCTGTCCTTGAGTAACGTGTTATTTTAGTAAAGGCATCCGGCATTGTCTAATACCTCAGAAAATCCAGAAATCCCTTTGAAGGTCAATCTCTTTCCCCCTTGCGGCACAGTGATTATTAGTCAGCCCTGCTAGGGGGAGAAAAAAATGCTCTATGAAGGATTATGACAGGAGAGCTGTGGGGTGAGTCAAGAATGGTGCCAGCTACCACACGAGTGGCAAGAATATAAATAAATAAGCACAGAAAGGAGCTAATAACCGAAGTTTTCTACACAAAACGTCAAAACTGGAGACACAGGTGTTTTAGCAGCTACAGCTGTTTTACATTCTGCCCTGCTGGTTCTAATTACAAGAATCATCAAGAAAAGGAACAGTGGATCATTGATATTAATCTCTACGATTATTACTCATTCTCTTTCCTGTATCCGCACAGGGATGTGTCGCTATGATGCAGGGCCATCAACATCCATCTTCATTCTGCAGCACAGCGTGTGTAGCTAAGGATCGGGTTTGCAGGATTTTACCAAGAAGGGGATTTACAGACACTGGCCTTACTGGCCCATAAGTGCCCCTGCTGGGTCCGGGAGGGGGGGGGTGATGTGAAGAGAATTGTATGGCCCATTTGAGAGTCATTTTCTTGTATGTATAGTAACTGTCTCCTTTAAAGACTGCTGACAGTAGCTGACACTGGCTGTCCAGAGCGTACTATGTGCTGTACGTGGATGTCAGTTTATAACTTGCATATGCGATCGGCCAACATATTTTGCTCCCACCGAGTCTTAGATTTCCTATTACAGGTCTACAGGGAACCTGGTGTTAATGAAAAATTAATAAAGTGCTTAATGGAAGGAGATTAACAAGTGGTGCTGTTTGTTGCAGTGCTTCTCGAAATAACATTTCAGCCAGTTATAAATAATGCCGCCCATTTGTATGTAAGAAGCGCCAGAAAAAATCTGCGGTTTGGGAATTTTCGCCAGTGACTAGAAGTGGAAATATTTATTTGGCAAATATGATTTGATTTATTTATTTATTTTACATTATGATTTTAATGCATTGTATATAGTTGGGTCAAAATGATTATTTTATCTTTTATAAAAATATGCTGAACAAATAAGCTGCCTACGTAATGCGCAATTGCATTAATTTAATAATTAGTAATAATTTTTGATAAGAAATGAAGGTACATTCAGTATTGGTCCAGTCGAAAAAAACCTGATCCCTCTCTCTTTCTCTGTTATTATTATTATTGTTTCTTTTTTTAATAAATGAATACTTTTTTTTTTGCAAAACTGCTTCTAATTAAGAAAACTATTAAATTGCATTTAAAAATATGTGTAATGCTACAAAAAATATCTATTTTAAATAAATGGTTTTCTCATTCCCATTGAATAAAGTATTTATTGTAGGCTGTAGTTTTTCTGTAAAAATTCAACACTGCCATCATATAAAATACATACATATATTACCACACAAAACAGCTATTTTAACTTACAATATTATTTTTTCAGCCACTGTTTCACTGTATTTTAAATCAAATAAATACAGCCTTGGTTACCAAGAAGAAAAAAAAAATTAACTCTACTTATTTTCTCAGAAATCACAGATTTTTTTATTTTAATTTTTATTTTTTTTGTGCATTCCAGGTAATATCAATCAAACTGCATTTGGGTTGTTTTGATTAAGTAATAACTTAAATACGTGTGATTTACAAAATTAAACTTAAAGTAGTGGCATTTATCACTTTTTGCACTAGTACAAATATTCTAAATATTTAAGAATATCTGTAATACAAAAGAAAAGGAAACAATCAACTTGCTCAAATGCATTAAAAAAACATTTACTTATAAATAAAGAACTGAATATATTCTGTAATTTGCATACCAAATCGTTTATTATACATTGCTACATGCATTTAGTGTCTGCTTAGTGTCCTTCATATTAAGAGTGAATGGAGGGTTTGTTAAGGACACTGGCATCTGAGAGCTTCGACACCACTGAGGCTCCTCCTGGGATTGTTTGTGGCAAACGTTTGTGGCTGGCAGGACATCAACCCTGGCCAGTGGACAGATGTTATGGCTCTCCACAGATTTCCCAGCATCCTTGTGTGCAGTTTTCCAGCATATAGAGGGCAGAGAGCTCAAGTGCTTTCCCCATGCTGCTCGTTCTAGGAGCTTGCCACTTTTTATCGCACGGAAGCATCTCTTTATTGTGCGTGCTTTGTTCTGGCAGCCTTTTCAGAAATTGGCAATCATCATTTCTCACAATGTTATTTTGTGTCAATGCGAGATCACAATGATTCTGACATCAGTATCCTGCCATAGTCCCAATCCAGCATCGCTCTCTGTCAATCATTCTGTCAGTCATCCACCAACTTGAGAAGAACGCGAGTAAAGCACTGCTGTTATTACACACTACATCTTTTTTGAGATTAGTACTTGACAAGACAGAGCGGATATTTCTTCCTGCCTACAGACAAGAGCCGGTTAGTTATCTGCCAGTCATAATTTTATTTGTCAAACGTATTATTTTCTTGCCCGTGCTCAATGGTGGTGTCAGAGATGGGATCAGTGATGTCTTTTGTGCACGGAGACAATTTGCCGCGACAACCCTTAGGCTCACGCTGACACATCCTTGATTATTTTCATGTGCCAGTGCTCCAAACAGTCATGTTGCATTCTGTTTATGCAGTGCTACGCATTTGAAAGCAACTTACTTTGTAATTTGTCACCCATCCGTGTTTTTCTGTTTGTGCATTCTACTCTGATTGTTGACACATGAAAAGCGGTTCTCTGAGACGAAGCGTAAACCGAAATTCAGCCAATGTGAGCAAAACATAGCCTACATTTTTCGACAAGCTCAAATTCATTCCTGATGACTGGCACCTGTCCCGACTCGACGAGCCAATGTAGGGGTGGGACATTTTCTATGTTTCATGCTTTGCACACGACTAAAAGCACATTTTATTAATTGATGGTAATCCAATTATGTGCATCTTGCCAGTGTGCCTGTATTTAAAGCATGCGAGGCAAATCTACTGTAGGAAATCAAGGTAATCGATTTTTATACTTGGAAAAAAAGTTGGTCATTTATTCATAGTTTAGCGGTCTTCTTCTGTTAACATCACATTAAATGGTATTCACATGGTATTTTTGATAAGATATTAATGTATATTATGAAACAATTACTCTTTTTGAGAAGTTCCTGCGGCCCATTTAAAGGTATGCAAGTAGGATTTAAGAATATTTTTTATTTCAATGCAGAATGCATTATTTTAAGTGACAGAAATAACATTAATAATATTACAAAATATTTAGCAAAAACATGTTATTTTATTCTTTCAATTTAAAGTTGAACAAACCATTTGAAATACTTTTTCTTTTTTTTAATAAAATAATACTTTACATTTAGTTAGAAAGCTTTAAATGATCAAAAGTGACATTGAAGATAATTATAATGTTGCATAACGCATACTTTATTTTTTATATAAATGCTGCTCTTTTGAAACTGGGTATTTTATTCTTTAGAATGTTTTCTCTCTCTCTTTCTCTCTCTCTCTCTCTCTCTCTCTCTCTCTCTCTCTCTCTCTCTTTCGTTCTACCCGTCTATTCTGAATTTGATTCAAGTACAGATGCACAGTTTTGACTATCTCTGTGCAAAACCTGCTTCAAATCTCGGCTCTATGGTGAAAATGTTGCTTAGCCGACCAGAGACTGATCACACTGCAGCATGGGAACATTATGAGGCCTTAAACTAAACAGTTACCTGTGCATGAAGCTCCTGGGGATCTTTGTTATGTAAATGCAAGGCATTAAGATTGAATCATAAAGCTTTTGTTCCCTTTTTAATGTAATTTTCAGATAAATAGACTCTATTCAGTAGGCACACTCACATCACCGTATTAATTGTTTGTGTGTGTGTGTCATCTAGAGATCTTTTTTATGCAAGCTTGAGGGTCGTTTTCATTTTTTAATGCATATTACCTCCTGGAAAAATTGTACGATTAACAAATTTACTGAACTGAGGAGTATAACCAATGAAGCAAGAGTTGTTTTGGCATAGATATGCTTCTGCAATTCATTGTCATTAACAGAATTCATCAGAGGGAAGGCAAGCAGAACAGCTCTAGATTTTTTTCTTAGTGGGAAGAAATCAAACTGTGTCTGATCCCAGACACAGAGAAGCAATGACATTGGGAAACGGTGGGCAGCAATGCAGTGAGCTTTGTGGAGCATTCTCTTTGCCTCTCCTCTATCTTGTGCATTTCATCAGTCAGGCCCTCTTGGTTTATGTGTTTTTTAATGTAATTTCTCCACACAAATTTAACCGTGAAAGATTGTTTTCATTAGCATCTGACAATAACTGGGATATTTAAACAGATGACCGGGTTTCAATTTCATACCCTTGTCACTGAGACAGAATTGTTCCACGGTGCCAAATCAAGCGATTTAAAGTTTTCATTAGCATCCTGGAACAGGTGATGAAGAGCCCTGTTCGGGAAGAGAGATATGATGTGGGTTTACATAAATAAGACACATACGAAAAAACAAGTGTAAATTGGCCATATGTTACAGACCACTTGAATATATGGGTGGAAAAACATCTATATTTGTGAGACCTTCCTAATGTTAAGAATAGAATTTAATAAGGCAAACTTAAAATTTCATTTCATTTTTACAGACTATAAAATGTGTTTTTTTATTTTTTTTATTTTTTTATTTTTTTGTGAGACCTTCCTAATGTTAAGAATAGAATTTAGTAAGGTAAACTAAAAATTAAAATGTAATTTAATTTAATTTAATTTTTACAGACTATAAAATTTGTTTTTTTTATTTAGTTTTTTTTTTATTTAAATTTAATTCCCCTATTTTTTTTACATTGTTTTATAACGTGTGTTAAAATGGATTTGTGCAGTGTGTATAAAGTTGTTGTCTCTCAAAGAAAGAGAAATTTTTGAATGACATGCATACATTCATCAAAATGAAACATCAGTTGTTGGTCTTTTTGCATTGGTTCAAAATAAAAATGTAAATTTATTATTCACCACTAGGTGCCACTTTTGAAAATAAACCGACCAATCACTGGAGAGGTTTGAAAAATAAATCGTTAAATGATTTGTTTGGGAGTCATTGAACAAATAAGGTAAGAATAAATGCATATTATAAGAAAATAAAAGTGTTTTTTGACCTTGTTTGGGATTCCCAAAACCATAATGTGAACATTTCATAACCCATAATAGGGGCACTTTAATATAAAGAGTTAGACTCGCCAATAACATTTAAAAACAACAGATTTTAAGTTTTTTTTTTTAATTATACACATTTTAAATAATCAAATTAATCTATTTTTTTTATCCCAGTGACCTTTTGATGATTTAATTGAGTAGTCCGTTCAGTAAAATTGTTAAAATGCATTTTACATAATGCATGTGGGAATTAATTGATACATTAGTTTATGCACACATTACAGTCTCCACACACTGTATAATCCTATTTTTTTTTATATTTTTTATGCATGTCCATTTCTGCATTGTGCTTGGTGACAAATTAGGGGCGGAAGAGGTGTGACAAGTTTGTGATTCCCTTTCACGGGCTGGATTTGGAATGCTGATGGCTTTAAGCATGATGGATAGAGTTGTAATGAATGAAAGGTGAATTAGAGGCATGGGCTTCCCGTCATAACCCAGCGAGACTAATCAACGGCTCAGCGTCTCTTTTTCCAAGCCCTTCATTCCAACTCTAAAAATGTAATCCAAAGATAGATGTGCCTCAATTACATTGGAATAGATCAAATTTCACACCCATTCATTTGCTAGCAATGCGGTGCATGATAAACATTGTATTGCTTCATTAATAACCAGACGTCACCCTCATTAGACCCCTTTTGAGCTTGACTAACAGGAGGAATCATTAGTCAAAACTAATATTAACAGGTACATCCGATTTTCATACCTCCCACCTTATTAACAGAGAGCCTACCCAAGTGGCCATTAATCACCCGCTGCTCAATAAGTCATGCACGAATGCACGCGCACACACACCTGCTGTCATCCTGCATCTGAAGTCGAACAGAAGCGGCAAGAGAACATGCACGCTGATATTATATTCATATTTACTTGAGGCCTCAGATAAAGGCTGGATATTTACTGGCAAATCCTGTCTCCTGTTTGCATCCCGACTCCAGACGTAGGGAAGCGGAAGAGCGCGGAACGTCTTCCTCTTCTCCGTCAGACCAGCGGGTCCAGCGCCCTCACCAGCCAAAAAGAGCTTTTCTGAGACCATTTTGGGCTTTAAGTGGGCTGAAGCAGGGGCTGGGTGATTGGCAGGTGGGCACCAGGGTTTAATTCCAGGGGAATAACTCCAAAGCCTGAGTAAACAGCCCGCTGTATTAGGGAGTCCAGTGGAGATGAGCCGCCGAGGCGACGCTGGCCGCCCCATAATCCCCTGCAAGTACAGCCAACATTGCTCTTTTAATTTACTTTTCACCCAAGTGGGTTTAGCTGTCTGCTGTTGGTGAGTGGATCATTATATTCAGACGCAGGGCCCAGTGGTCTCACTCCCAAGTGATCCTGTTCACTAGAGCTCACTTTAGCATTCAGGGCTAAGAGAAAGACGAGCCTTTTACAGACTTAATGTGTTGTCTTCATGCGTGAAACCCCCTCTCTGGGTGCCTTTAGCATCGTCTGGTTTCATACCTGCTCCTGGAAAACTTTGGCGGATTTACTTTTGCCTGATCAGAAATTAATTAGCACTTAGCCAAGCTAGTAGGCTAAGCTGTTCATTTGTTAAGTGAAAATACAAAGAAAAGGAATTGTTCATCTAGACTTTGTTTAGACCTTGTTGTCTTTTGTACTGCTGCACAATTTGGAGAAAAAAAAGATTTTGCTGTGATTGAGATCATGTGTGTGCGTTTTAGTTTGTAGGACTGCAAAGTTTGTCCATAGCCGTAAACAAAAAGAAAGAAAAACATCTTATTTTGTTATTATTTAGTAACTATTGTGCTGAGAAAATACAGCATATACAGGTTAGGCACTGTATGTTTTGAAGCTGGGATGCTGGTTTGATGCTAGTCTGCTAGTATTTGTGGTCTGATTAACACACTTTACACAATCGGATTACGGAGTCTTTAAAATGTTATTTTGGACACATGTAAATTGTGTGCTTTTAAGGTTTCAGGTTTAAGGTTAAGTTATTGAAAAATTGTTGAAATTTGGTTGAAATAATGTGCCATTGTCATTCACTGTAACACAATATTAATGTGAAAACCCAAATATTTTGCGTGCTCTGACTTTTACATATTAAAATATATAAAAGAATAAGGGAGCATATTACATTTTATTGTGTTTTAAATTCCTGCTGACAAATAGACATAACCTTGGATAGTGGCAAATGTAAAAATTTAAAAATGTTAAAAAATTTCAAATTGTAAAATTCAACTAATTAGTATTTTGGGTATGTCACAAAAGTCTTATAATGTCACAAATTGACGTTTTGTTGTAAATATGTAAATTTAAATATGCAATTATATGAAACAGAAAACTTTGTTTGTTTTTTTTAAAACAACAATTTATATATTGTATATTATATATGTATTGCATAACCCACTTTTTTTGCCTCAAACACAGAGTATGCGTTGCTAAATAACACAGGCCAACACAAGTAGAAAGCATCTGAACAAATAGTTGGACATCTGCCTTTGTAGGACTAGATACCAGCTCGTGGCATTCAGCCCATGCTAGTTTTATCTCATTACCCATCTTTTTTTTAATCTCAGTATCCATTGTACATGAAATGACAACAGTCAAGCTGCAGCATAGACTTATTATCTAAGCATATCCTTTCCTGTCTCTCACACAATGATGTCTTTGGCTTTCTAAGAGGTCGTTTACTGTTCAATTGTGTATGTCTGTCTAGTTTTCCTCTCTTCATCATTACTGGTCCACCATTAAACAGAGGACGCCAGTGAGCACATTAGTGTCTGCCTGACTCGGCCACCCCCGTAGAGGACTGGAGGCGAGGGGAGGGACAGGATGAACTCTAAATTTGTGCTCTTGACTTGAAGAGATTGTTCTTGCAATTATCGGAGGACCTTTTCAGGGTAAATCAATACAAATGTAACAATCTCGGGTTTGCAGTGCAATGGCGTGTTCCACTTGACAGATGATTCCACCCATCTCTTCCGTAAGTGACTTCGCTGGAAAGCGACCAAGAGTAGATCATCCTCTTCAGAAGACAACTTTAGTGAATGTTTATTTTTTAATTACAGCACTTGGGCAATTTAACAACTGGGTTAAAACCAGTTTAAATTTCTATGCACATTTCTGAGCGTTTGCGGTTTCTATGATGCAGTTAGCAGTGTTTTAGACTAAATAAGTGGTAATTACTAACAGCATATGTTAGTAAAAACAACTAACAACTAACTAACTTTTTTGAGATTAGTAAGACCGAAACCTGTTTAAATTGTGATGCTAGACAGCGAACAACACATGCACAGCCTAAATGTGGTGTAACATTAGTGCAATTTTAATAATTTGCCAGGCTGTCCTTTAAAAAAAAAAAAAAAAAGCAGCACATGCTTGTTAGTTATGTTTTGAAGCTGGGATGCTGGTTTAAATTGTCCTTAGTCCTTTGGTGGTATATGCTGGTTTTGTACTGGTCTTAAGCTGGTTGGTTTTTTAGTAACTTTCAAAGCAAGCAACTTTATTTTCGTTCAAACATATGTGATTAACTTTGCAGAGTCTGTGTGTGGAAATCTTTCACGCTTATGCTAAATTATGTGGATTTCTTTAGAAAAAAATGTATTTTAATGCACAGACAGGTAACTGCAGCATGTTGTCTGTCACGTGACCACCACTCCCCTTAATATCTGACAGTGCACTCATGACAGTGTTAACCAGTGCCGCTCACACCCACCACAGTGCAAGCTGAGTGCTTGGCATTTCCCATTACTTAACGTAATTATGCGTGCTAATTATTTTCCCATTATGATTACACAGTGGGGTGGCTCTTATCAAAATAAAAGTGCCCCCCCACCCCCAAATAGTTCCGCGTTGGCTGTTCTTTTCCCAGTTCATTGTGATAGTGATGGCAGCGCTTAAGGATTATGGGGTCTGTACTGATATGGCTTTTTTCCCCACACGTTTTTATTCCGTCTTTTTCTCACTCTGACAGTGCTGCCCGGAGCCAGGTTACTCAGTATAACCGTAGCAACTGACTTTGCTCATTGTGGTCGTGTGAATCCTGTTACAGGCTATGTGGCTAGCATTTCTGGTGAAGACGATTGTCTGCCTGCCTCTCCTCACGGAATTTTATAAGACACCATGTCTTTATGGGGCTCCTGGGTTATTACAACCCTCAAACTAGACTAACAGAACATGGCAATGATTCTCACTTCTGCTTCTTCACTTCCAGGAGTAACGTAACTGCATATATTAGTTTTGGTTCCCCAATGTCTAAACACAACACCCTTTCCTAAAGCTAACAGAAAACCACACCTTCTCACTTCAAAACTCAAACTTTCACACCGAAAGAGCAGCTCAAAGCTTTCAAAAATGTAAACACTATACACGTCATTACACACTACAGCGAAACAATTGAAAACACTCAATGAAGAATTGTAAGAATGTTCTTTGTTTCATAACTGCTAATGCATATTTTAAGAAACTATACAGCAACGGATCTTCTTAGATCTCTGCAGAGGATTAGGCGTTTAGATATGTGAGTTTCATATGAAGAGTATAAACCTATAGAAAATTCACTATGTACACTACTGTAACACAACTCAATGCAAAAAACAGAATCTATTGCACACAACAGTACTCTTGAAAACATGATCAGGGTGTGAAGTTTTTTTGAAGTATTTAATTTATTCACACCACAATCACCGTGCGGCATCATGTTGCTAAGCTGCATCGGGCTGCATTATCTCATCCACATCACAAGCTGTATTGTCACTTGCAGGAAAAATGCCCCGGAATGGCAAATCCATCCTTGGAAGGCCTCCACTGGGATGTCAACATAGGCCAGCTCCATTACCCTTAGGAGGTTCTCTCGTACGGTTGTCTGTCATAAACCTTCTATCTCCATGGTGAAAAGACCTCCTCTATAGGGTTCAGGAAAGGGGAGTAGGGTGGCAGACAGACGTTTACTGTAAAAAGTGGTTACTGTTGGTGGTGAACCACTCTCTGATTTGGTTTGTTCTTTGGAAGCGGACATTGTCCCAAATGATTACATAAATGTGATGTGCGGGCCCAGGATGGTGTTGTTGGCGGTCCAGGAGGATGTCTTTTAGCTCCTCTAGGAAGGTAAGGAGATGTTGGGTGTTTAGGGTGACCATCCGTCCCGCGTAGCGCGTGCGCGCACAGCGTTTGAAGCCCAATTCATGCGTCCCGCAAATTAAGACCGTGTCACGCATAATCAATGCTTGTTTTAAAAAAAAAAGTTTAGTCACTCTATATCCTCGAGCCCCAGGCAGCCAAACGAACAATACTTGACAGTTCAGCACGCTACTGTTGCCACGCCCACCCCTCACTTGAACTGCTGACTAGGTCGTCGTCAACTTTT
>JAUCNO010000265.1:0-14583 GCA_032353835.1 Enteromius viviparus | reverse complement strand
ATATGGTGTTTTTTCAGCAGGGCATTGGTAGTCTTTTTTTAGAATAGTGTAGGTTTCTGGGGAAAAAAACTAGTGCAATAACAAGTATTTTAGGGTGTACTCACACTAGGCAGTTTGAACTGTGCCCGAGTGCGTTTGACCACCAAAGCGCGGTTCGTTGGACTAGTGCTCCGAAACGTGCCTGTATGGTACGTTTAGCTGGCCCTGGCCCGCTTGGAGGGGGTGTGCCAGAACACGGTTCAGTTGGACTCGACCGCCGTTCACATGAAGTGTGAGCGCTAACCGTGCTGGAGAACGGAACAAGGCGCGCAACGTCATGTTTTTGTGACGCTCAAAAACAGACAAAACGGGGGAAGGTTCGCTTCAGTCTACGGTAGAGGTGCAATGTTTGTTTAACAATAGGCTGGGAGAGGGCTGTGGACCTCCAGAGACTAAATGACTCAAAATTACTATCCGCAAATTAAACATAGCGATGGACCCCATCACTTTCAGCGAGAGCGCCGCTCTTCCTGGTTATCCTGAAACCGCTTTACCATAATGACGTAAGCATGTTTCGGCACGATTGCAGAAATCATATGTGAGTGCAGGCCAGCGGGGGAGTGGGGGGACAATCGTACTCTGGCACGGCTCATGGCAACCATGCCTAGTGTGAGTACACCCTTAGTAAACAAGCTAGCGTAGACCAACACAACAAAAACAAAAGAGGTAGTGCAGGAAAATGCTAAAGTACTACTTTTAATCATGTTGTGTTGCACATGAAGCTACATTAAGCTGAGTTAACAAATGATTTCTTTTAAACTCCTTCACATCGTAACACTGGGGTGAATTAGGTCTTATAGCAAAATATTTAGTTTAACAATAGTCTAACTATTATTTAAAGTAAGTCTGTTCAATCTGTGACTTCATTTGTTTATTTTCTGTTATTTTCTTACAGAGTATCTAGCAAGATGTGTTTTTAAAATAACTCCGATGTACACGAACCAAGGAAAGCTCGGGCTGAAAGTTGGGGTTGTTTAGGCAAATCCTTGAAAACAAGAAGTTGGAACAGCCGATCACTGGAGACGTCTTAAAAGATCCACAGTAGATCTGAGAAAGCATGTTGCAGTCATAGGGAAGCTCTTGGTTTTGTAAGGACTTTGTAGCCATTGCAGCTTGATGTACGGCATGCCCTTGATGGGCAGCTGCGAGTGTCCTCAAGGTAATTCCGACCAGGACTCTGAAGACGCTGACGTTGGGTGATTTCGGAGATGAGTGTTTTCCCAGTACTGTATATCGTCAGACCTGCTTAAGAGGATTACTCTGTCGGTTTTCAAGAGAGTTCATGTGAGATACTCTGCGGGATTCTCACTGTATATTTGTGTTGCTGTAATCTTTTGATGTGCAGATCAAAGCGAGCAGCTCTTTCCTGGTTTTAGCCTCCTGTAATTGCTTCTTATTTCATTTGATTATACAGCAGACAGTTTTCACTGGGTTTCTGTTCTGACGTGAACACCAAAAGAAATGCTTTTATCCCATACAGTCACTAAGGGATTATTATCATTAGGTTTCGTACCTCTTTTACAGTCTACAGCCCAGGCATTTAATCAATGTGTTAATTTGTTGTGCATCTTTATAGATTTTTGCACAACCACTAAACATCAGGCGATTAAAAGTCATCTCAACGGCTGGACAGTAATGACTATTGATGCACAGTCTGATGGAAATGCAGACGTGGCGTTTTGGATTCCAGGAACATACAATGTTGCATAGGAAATTTTTTGAAGGGGCTTCTAGTTGAATTTTGGAAAATTATCAATCTGGGATATACAAATATGTATATTTTTAAAACAAGGGGATTACCTCAGAATATATATATATATATATGTATGTATTTTTTAAAAAGGCAGAAGGGTTGAAAAATCATGCAAAAAGTGTTAAGAATTAATATTAGGAACATTAGTTTGTTTGCTTGTTTTTGGTTTGTTTAGGTGAGATGCAACATATAAAATTAAAAGGAAATGATAATAAAAAATATTCAAGCAAAGTCCTATGAAGGGTTATTAACAATTATGTGTATCTGGAATGACGGGAGACAGGTCACATCAAGCAAAAACGACAAAACACATCCAGCAAAAAACGAGCAAGAAAAAAAAAATCTCCACTCTCAAAAAAGGACAAGAAATTTAAGAAAAACAAAGAAGAAAAAAACCGGAGGGTTCCTTGTCATGCATATCAGTTTGGCATCAAAAAAATACCTTCATCCTCAGCACCGTCATTATCAGCTAAATCATCATTCTGTTTCTTTGAAAGAGGACCTAGGATCAAGAATGGAAAAGATGGAGCAGAGAGAAAATACAAGAGCAAACAAGCCTTCAAAAAGTGCTTCAAAGACACAAAGAACTCGCATTGAAATCCTTGGCTTTAAAAGCGATAGCGTATTTAACCCTCCCCCCCAAAAAAGAAAGAAAGATAAGATCTAAGCTAAAAATAAACATGTTTAGATGTTTACAAAGTTGTACGACAGAAAAGAAACTCCTTACTGCCTTACCGACTGAAGTAACAGTACAAAATAAGATTTCAAGTCAAAAATAGTTCTTTGCCTAATTATCAAGGGGAGCAATGCTGTTTTTCACAGGGTTAACTATTCATTGCTGGTGTTTGACAGTCAGAAATGTTTAAACATGTTTTATGCTTTTTGCAATAACACACAGCATCTTCCAAATGCATTCAACAGCCTATGCGCTGCGTTGTTACTTCATACCTGTGGCTCGTTTTACAGATCATAACGGATTTATTCATTTGACTGTTAACATCCAGTTGTCAAAGACTATGTTTGCAAGCACAATAATCAATAATTGCCACACTCGGCATGCTCACCGATTGGTTTTTAATCTGCAAAATAATGCAGAGAGGCCCAGCAGAAATAACAACGCAAGTTAGAGGCCGGTGAAGATTAATACTGTTTTCTTGCTTTTTGTTTTCAGTAATAAAGTTTCAGACTTAAGAATGCAGGAAACACTCACACGCGCAGACGTACAACAAATACAGATGAACTCGTGCATCATTTAAAACAAGCCAACACCAAGCCAAAGGTTTCGGTGCGCATGCAGGAGTGTGTGTGTGTGTGTGAGAGAGAGAAAGAAGGGCAGAAGGATTGGAGAATGAAGCAGCTCTCTCAGCCAAAAGTCAATCTGTCCATTTAATCAGACAGCTGGGGCCAAAACTCATGACCCACACATTCTAATGGACCACATGAGGGAATGGAGAGGGCCGTGCGCTGCATTGCGTCCATTTTATTTTGGGGAAGCTCTGTGTTTTCTGGTCAGGGCCAAGACCTTTGTAACTCCAAAAATGGGTTGAAAAAGACAGCTGCTGTTTTGAATAAAAATCATTGTTAATATTTAAGGCTCTTCCACTCAGATTTTCTCTGAAAAAGAAATAAACATTGTGCATTTGCATATAAAAACAGGCTTAACACAAGAGAAAGGTATTCCGCTCGATGAATCAGGTCAATCAATGCCCTGTGTACACAAAAATAGATTTAGACAGTGGAGGGAAAATGTAAAACATTTGATTAGATTAAAGGTACATTCATTGTCATCACAAAAAGCTAAAATCAAGGATACTTAATTCATTAAATCAAGCAATTTGCAAACTGATTTGCATTTAAACAAATATTGGGCCAAATTTAGTAAAAACAGACTATGCATGCCATACAGTATGTATGTGTGTGTGTGTACATAAATAAATGTTTTCGCTCATTTGGTTAATAGATTACTCTAATGAAAGTAAATTTTTAAAACCCTAACCCCAATCCCCAAATTTAACCCTAACCCACCTAACCCTACCCCTATCTTAACCCTAACCCCCCCAACTACTACTAATACTTTTACCCATTGGCATAAAATGGAATTGATCAAAACAACTGGAAAAAAATGCTTCATTGGTGAAAATGAAATAATTTTAAATGTTTTCATCGTCATAAGCAGCCCTGCAAAGAAAAAAACAATTAATAAACTGCCAAACCAGACCAAGAATTCACTAAATCCTTATCCGACAACACAACTACCACAAACAAGCTCGCACAATAACATCAACTATAATGAAAATGACCTCAATATCCCTGTCTTGCAGCCTTATAGTTCTGTAGCTTATTACACAGAACGATTTTTATCAGTAGATAATTGCTTCGAGGGCAGTCTTCATTATGCAAGGTGGAGAATTTGAGCGCTGCCCAGACTCCAGCTGACATGAGGGCCAGAGGTGAACGGAGCAAGCAGACAGGCAAAGGCAGAGATCAGGCCTGAGCGAGGCCTGGCTTAGAGTTAATCTCACCATCAGTATAAAACATGTTTGCCAAGACTGACTTTCTCTGGACCACAATGGAAACTCAGTGTTTCCATCCGATGGGTATAAACCGTCAAAATAAGACTTTACGGGAATAATATCCACTATAAAATACTACATTTTATTTATACTAGATTTATGTGTTCTTATGTGTTTCTAGAGCTCCTATGGCTGTGACACACAAAGCCGACACGTCAGACATGACAGTTTTTGCAGTGCGTTACACGCTATTGATACTAGTTGGACCCTGTCAGTGGCTTTTTGCCAGATTACGCATGTTCCATCGGAGTCCATGGTGGTTGGTGAGAGAGCTCACTCTGATTGGCTACTGAGCTTAGCCAAGCAGTGCATGAGATGGAAAATTAAAGTAAACAAACAATGAAGTCAAGAGGGCACTCACCAAAAAGGTGTTTATACAATGTTTTTAAATAAAAAAAAAATGATGTATTTTGATTGTCATTTTATGTTTTAGCGACCTGAAAACACATTTTTGAAAACTTTTTTTTTTTGTTTTTATTGCATTTTTTTTCTCCGAAAACTTCGAAATGGTGAAAAACTCCATGTATTAGATGTTTGGGTATGTGTACAGGCATGTAGGAGTTTCTTTAATGCAATGTTTTTAGTAGTGCTACCCTTAGATTTTTCTGTTTGACTAGACATTTGCCTAAATTTATACATTTGAAGCATTACTCGACTAATCGCATGTTTATTTATAAACCATTTAAGTCATTATAATGAGCCTTTAATTAGCTTATAAGCACTTGAGCAAATGCATTAAGCCTGCTATAGCGCAGCAGCAGAAGTAATGATTATGAATATGTCTGGGAAAAACAGTAAAGTGACTGCATTAACACTTTAAGAATTTGATGCTTTCGTTGTTTTCAGCTTCAGAGATGATGATGCGCCTGTGTGCATGATTCATACGAATTATCTAATCTGAGACTTTTATTTTTTAGTTGAATTAGTTCGGTTAAAAGACTTTCACTCTATATAGAGATATTTTTTTCAATCTCTGTTGGGCAAAGATATAGGCTTTGCGCTCAAGTTCACAGAGAAAGAGCATCCTGTTTGGTTTCTTTATTTTACAAAAGCACAGAATTGTGACTGCATGCATATAAACAGAGTCTTTACAGATTCAAAAGATGTATTACTTTTATCTGTATGACCAAAAATGATGGAGAATTTTCAGATCAAGTTTGTGCAACGGCAGCTCCACTTGTCCTGCAGAGCACTAATACTTGCATATTTCAAATGAGAAGTCATATGAGGTTGATGAATGATAGACGAGCATTTGGTTGTCCTTCTCAGTGGACTGTATTTCCAAAGACTAGCCGTTAGCGATCTGTTAGTCACAGATTTAGTCAACAGCAATTCAATTTTCTGGATTCCATTTCAATGATTTTATTGCATTTTTTATAATCCAAAGCATCTCACATTTATTGATTTTATTTAAAATTGTATTCATATTATTATTATTATTATTATAGGTATTTATTTACTTTCCAAGAAATTCTGTGCTATGTATTTACATATATTTAGCAAATAAATAAATGTTCTTTCTCATAAATATTCCTTTAAAAATGTTAGTATCAGTAGTAGTACTACCATTACATCATGTAATATATTTCTGTTACAGTTTCTTCAAGTTAAGCTGAACTTTATTTTGTTTAGGTTTCTGTTTGTATATAATGAAATTAAAATTCATGCGCACTTCAGAACGTTTATAGTAAATAAAACCGCGCTTCTGTGGGATTAATTCACAAAGAGACTAGCAGAACACGCAGGATTTTTTGTCACTTAACATTCAGAAAAACTAGTCCATATTACATTTTGATTTAAGTGTACTGACCTACTTTTGATTTGTTCATTCAAAATCAGTCAAAAAATGTGGATATCTGCTGTCTTAGTTTTGGTTTGGAACAACGAATGCAGACTATCGCCCCCCACTGGTACAGACACTTATTTCAAAACACACAGTGTACATGTTAGTTAGCTGTTGGCTGTGTACAAGCACAACTTTTTGGCCCATACACAGGCAACAATAAGTCGGCATTATTTCTTTTACGTCAGTTTGGTGTGTCACAGGTTTTATGGAAGAAAAATAAGCAAAGGTTTTTGGCTTTGATTCCATATAAAACAGAATCTACTAAGTGTTTCAGGCCAAATTCATTTTTCGAAATTCAAATATTTTAAGTTAGAGGTTTAGAGCACCCCTCCAAAAGATACCAACCATGCTGCTTTCCACAAATATGCACTTATGTTCCCTGAACGAGAGTTTAAAAGCAAAGTTTATCTGCATTTTTTAAAACATAATCAACTCTCCATGTAAAAGCCCTTCTCATTCTGTAATAGCAGGATGTCTGTGTTTATATCTCATCAAATCAATCCATAAAGAGCCAAGCTTTTATTTAAAACACACGTGCATCTGGAAGCCTGGAAATGTTTTGAGGTGGCAAAGGGCATTTATTCCCTTCACCAGCCTGTCACTTCATCCCTGAGAGGGGTCAGGGTCCCCACCGAAACCCTCTGTGTGACCCCTACAGCTGAGTCCCTCTCTCCTTCTTTCTCTCTCCGCCCGGTTCCAGTCTGCTGATCAAAGGCAGCAGGGTTCCCACAAATCCACAGCAAGCCGTTCATGTGTCCAGTAGGACGCGGCACTCACACAAGCAGACTCCACAATCATACGCTTTTTCACTGTCATAACACACTAGATTGATTTATCATCGTTCAACTGCCTCTGACTCGCCGGCTCTGCCTACAAAAGCATTTCCATATCCGTCCTTACACCCGCATCGATTGCTATTCACCTCTGACTGATAAACTGCTACTTCATGCCCGGCCACTGTTTAATGCAGTGCTCCGGTAGGATACACCCGACCGCCGGGACTCCAGGATGCTGACTGAGTAATCGATGCTTAGAGGTGGACTGAGTTGAGATTGAGCCCATTGACATCTCTGAGCATTTGTCAAGCAGCCCCTCTCAGACGCTCCTCAGAGCTTCAATGCTCATTAAGGAGCCATAAGGAGTATCAGCAGCATCACCAGCATCTGACAAGATGGTCTCCATGTCGATTCCAGTGCAAATGTTATAGAAAAGCATGGCTAAAAAGCATATAAGTATCATGAGCCTTGACTGTGCCCTGCATGGCAGAACGCAATAAGAGCTGATGAGTGTAATCACACACTCGGCCGAGATCTTGGGAAGATGTATGTGTGCTCTGCTGGGAACACATTTGACTCCATGAGTCTGGGGTAATGTAGCCACTGAAAGTCCTAGACAAGACATGTTTTGTTGGTGTTTAAAAATGTTGTATTTTTTTTTTTCACAGATAAATAACTATAGCAGGACACATCTGCGAGACAGACGCTATCAGCTAAAATGCACTGAACCAGACAGAAAAAGGCCCATTTGTAATGTTTAAATGGGGGTGGATCTCAAAAAAACATGTTTTATATAAATATTCACTACAAAATCAAAAGTAAAATAAACAAATAAATAAATTAAAGAAATTGTTAATATAGTTCCATTTTTACATGAAAAAAGCCTGTTTTATTATGTTTACATAATTTAAAAAATATATTTTAACTTTATTTTCATATAATAAAATACCTTTTTAAACTAGATTCTCACTAATATCCGTTTTATTATTATTTTTATTTTTTGTCCACCTCATTTTTTTTCCAATTGTGATTTTCATGAGATTTCAATAATTTATTTAAATCATTGTATTGTAAATACTAATATAATGACTAAATACATTTATAAATTGTTTTTATTTTTTGGTTTTACATTTTATATTTACAATAATTACAATTATACAATACATTTTAATTGTGATAATACACTATTTTACATTTGTTAGCATTTATAATAAACTATTTTACACAGTAAGCACTCTTCACATTCTTGTATTCATGTAAATAAAACATTTGGAATTTAATATGTGTGCTTTCATGAGATTTCAATAATGTATTTAAATCAGTGTAAAATAAACACAAATCTAATGATTAAATACATTAATATTTTTTTTATTTGTATCACATTTTATATTTTACACATTACAATAATTACAATTATATACTAAAATTATAATTAATTAATTAATATTTTACACAGTAAACACACTTAACCCTGCATTCATGTAAATAACACATATTTTTTTTTTTTTTTTTGGTTTTTTATAAATGTGTTCTCTTGTCATGCATAAAAATGTATTTATTTTTTTAATGACTTTCCTACTTTTCCATGTCGCTATTCCTTTTGATCATAATTATTGAATGCATGTTATTTTTTGACTAAATAAAAAAGTATGATGCACTTGTAAACTAAAGTTTTGCCAGGTTCACTCACAGATGTCTGGAATGAAAGTCTCTCTACTTAAAACACACTGTCCACTGACAAAGACACTTTTAAAAAACTAGAGTAAACAAACATGCCAGACAAGCCATCCTGCTTTGCTGTGCTTCACAAAGTTCTTGTTTCAATGCTTTTGGTTGTGCCTGCTATTGATGTCATGAAACACACACACTTAGATCTAGATTCTTTTTATTTTTCATCTGTTTTTCTGTAGCACAGACAGACAGAAGAGCAGGCTGAGAACTCTCTCAAAGGAAAACATCCTCTAGCCACACTTGGGGATGTATACCAGGGCACAGAGTGATATGAGTGCTTTCCCCGATCCCTGCCTAGTACAAGGATTCTCACAAATCCTGGCTAAACAAGCCCCAGGCTAGAAAACATGCATCATGTAGCTAAAAGCTTTAGCAGCCCTCCCATAAACTTGTAAAAGGAAAAGGAGAAAGATCAGTTGGTCAGAAGGCACTAGACACTTTTCCACAATTACGGTAGATGTCGCTTTATACAGTTACTTTATTATATTAAAATTAACCTCAGCCTATGCCACCTGTCACTTTAAAACCTACAATGCTATATAAAGTTGGTCACGTCTTAGTGTTCTATAAAGCAGCATTTTAGGTTGCAGGACCACTCTGAGTGGGTCAGACATATCCCTTGGAATACACATTTAGTTCAGGGATTGGCTTATCTGCAAATGAAATTGCCTTAGATTTTGGCCAAAACAATATCTTATGAGGTGCCATTCTGCAGCCTAAATAATAAAAAAAAATACTAATAATAATTATATTATTTTTAACCCTACTGTAAATGCTTGTCTTATACTTGCTTGACTGCAGGCATCACATAGTCACATTGAAAAGGTAAGGCGTTGATGGAAAAATGGGCCCATGGTTTACAAAGCGAACAAAGAAAGTCTGACAGCGTTTGAAAAATAATAAAACGACAACGTTGGATGATTGTGAAATAGAAGGAGAAAACCAGATGGAGGTGGACTTTAGCATCACCATTACTAAGCTTACAACAACACTTTATTTGAAAATATAGTCGAGGTGATGTTTAATCAGACCAATAAATTCTATAATCACATTTAAATGTGCAGCATGTAAGATTGACAACTAGTGGTTGAAATGGGGACAGCAAAAACAAAGGCATTCTGTGTTCGTTTCAGGCGTTTAACCAAAAACTATAAAAAAAAAAAGAAAGAAAGAAAGAAAGAAAGAAACATGGATGGAACTGGAAACTGGTGCAATGTGGCGTTGGTGGATGGAGCGACACATGGTGTCAGAGATGTGCTCAATTGGATCCATAGCATCAGTGCCTTCATATTGCAGGAACTGCTGACACACTCCAGGTCTAGCATTGTCTTGAATTAGGAGGAACCCAAGGCCAACCGCACTTGCATAAGGTCTCACAAGGTCTGAGGTTCTTATCTTGATACCTAATGGCAGTCAGGCTACCTCTGGCGAGTACACCCCTCCAAAGAAATGCCACCCCACAGCATTACTGACCCACTGCCAAAGCGGTCATGCTGGAGGATGTTGCAGGAAGCAGAACGTTCTTCACGGCGTCTCCAGACTCTGTCACGTCTGTCACACGTGCTCAGTGTGAACCTGCTTTCATCTCTGAAGAGCACAGGGCGCCAGTAGCGAATTTGCCAATCGTGGTGTTCTCTGGCAAATGCCAAACGTATGTAAGCACAACCCCCACCTGTGGATGGTGGGCCCTCATATCACCCTTTTTTTAATTTGTTGAGTCTGTTTCTGTTCGTTTGAGCAGACACATGCACATTTGTAGCCTGCTGGAGGTCATTTTGCAGGGCTCTGGCAGTGCTCCGCCTGTTCCGCCTTGTACAAAGGCGGAGGTAGTGGTCCTGCTGCTGGGTTGTTGCCCTCCTACGGACCTCCTCCACGTCTCCTGATGAACTGGCCTGTCTCCTAGCACCTCCATGCTCTGGACACTACACTGACAGACACATCAAACCTTCTTATCACAGCTCGCATTGATGTGCCATACTGGATGAGCTGCACTTCCTGAGACACTTTGTGTGGGTTGTAGACTCCTTATCATGCTACCACTAGAGTGAAAGCACCGCCAGCATTCAGAAGTGACCAAAACATCAGCCAGAAAGCATAGAAACTAAGAAGCGGTCTGTGGTCACCACCTGCAGTACCACTCTTTTATTAGGGGTGTCTTGCCAATTGCCTATAATTTCCACCTGTTGTCTATTGCATTTGCACAACAGCATGTGAGATTGATTGTCAATCAGTGCTGCTTCCTAATTGGGCAGTTTATTTCACAAAAGTGTGATTAACTTGGGGTTACATTGCGCTGTTTAAGTGTTCCCTTTATTTTTTATATATATACAGTATATATTATAATTATGCTAAATATAAACAACACTCATCCAACAAATACCCAGCTAAAGCCAACCGTGCATTACATTTCCTCAAAGGTACATGGTGTCTAAATTCTGAATGCTATCATGTCCTGTGGACTCCTCTTTACTCCCTGATGGGTATCCAGCTCATTATGAGCTTTGTCATCTCTCAATGTCGACTGTTATGACTTTGACAGCTTCTAATGAAATCTTTCCTCACAAATGTTACCTGCCTTTAAGTCCTGTCACTCTCCCTCTCTCTAATGAGCAGCACCTCACAATTTGAGGCTGCAGTGACATTTTGGTCCCTGCGATTTTCCCCTCTGCTCTCAGCGGGGGCCCTCGGAGAAAATCATCCCACGCTCACGGCCTGGATATTGATATTTCCGTCAGTAATTTCAGCTCACTTCGACCAAGTGGCCACTTTTTTTTTTTTCGCAGAACGGCAGCCATGTTGAAGGGAACAAACGTTCACATGGGTTTCTTGTGAACAGGAATGTCATACTCCCACCATGTATTTCAGCGTCTCGAAGGGGGAGGCATCATTCGTGATGCAGTGTTATTGAGGGCTAGAATTATTTTTTGATAACGGATTGATCTTTGATGCTGCTTTTCCTTGTCTTTTGGGCTGAATTTGAAAACAGTGTGAAAGAAACAGGGAAAAATGAGGGGAAGTGTGAAGACTGTCAACATGCTGCTGTCATGTAGAACAGCGTTGCTGTGCGACTGGGGTGGATGCTCGTTTGACACGGCCGCCACATGGGAAGTCAATGCCTGCGAGCCTGACAGTGCCTGCTAGAAACACAACACAATCCCTCACAGAGAAACCCCGCTTCGCATCTGCTACCACTTCAATATAAGCCGTCAGTGTAGATGGATGGGTGAATAAACAGTGCAGAAACACAACATCCCTTTTAGGAGATTTGCTTTGTTTATTCACTATTCTCATTATTAGCACTTCCCACAGCAAAATAAGGCTTGAAACTAGTTTTTCTTATTGTATTTTTTTTTTCCAACAAATATTCTGTGACATAAGGTGCTGCTTTAACATCACAAAATTATGACTGTAAATGTTTAAATATTCCAATAGCTGTTCTGCTTTCTAATTTTGGTAACATTTTATTTTATGGTTACACCTATTAGTTTCTTATTATCAATATTAGCCATGTCTTAGTGCTAATTAAGCCTCATTCTATATGATCTTAATCCTACCCAATACCTAAACTTAACAACTACCTTTCTAATTATTAATAAGCAGCAAATTAAGAATTTATTGAGGGAAAATACATACTTAATAGTTAAGTGTTAACTACTCTAAAATGTTTTTTGTTTTTTTTTATGAGGTTTTTATAATAATCGAAATTATTTGAATTTATAGTCACACTTTATTTTTTTACAAAAAAGGAAAATCAATAATTTTGACCCATTCAATATATTTTTGGCTATTGCTACAAAAATACCCCAGCGACTTAAGACCCTTTTTTATGACCCTTAAGTTTTATGGCCCAGGGTCAGTCTTTTATAAGCACTAAAAAACAGCAAATATGATTAATAATAGGCATGCTTTGCTATGCTAACATACTAATTTATGAAAAACATTTTTAATAAAACAGCACAAGGTATAAGCTTGCAGACTTGAATATTAGTATCGTTTCTGTTAAATAGAACCATACATAATTACTCAAAACAGTTACTCAAACTGAAATTAAATAAAATGTGTTTATGTATTTCTAAGATACACATACGCAGATATGCATCTCAGAAAAAGAGTGCTTTATATAACATAACATACAAGCAATAAATAGGTGAAATGCATCATACATTATTTGTCCTGTTGTGGGACACTTAAGCTTTAATTCTAAGCTTAATTTTTTAATAACTTCCTACAGTAACATAGCTCCAGGAGTTGTGGATCATGCATAGAATCCATTGAAAGCAGCAGTATGAGTTTTAAACACTGAACTGTGTGTTTCATACGAGAGATGAGGTTACTTTGTGAGAACTAGCCTCCAGGTGACTGACGGATATAAATTTGGTGAAATAGGGGGATAAAGTAATAAAATATAATCATACGGAATTAATTCATATCATCACAGGTCCGGCGACTCAGAAAAAGTGACCCAGAGTCAACAGGGAAAGCAGCGAGGGGGAAAAGGTGGCACAATTTGATTAAGGGTATTCAGATGTACCCTTGACACTTGCTCCAGAGGATTGTGGGTGAAAAAAGAAAGCTTGAAGGCCTCTTCTACTGAAGAGCTCCACGGCATTAAAGTTATTATTCATTCTGTGAGCGAGCACAGAGAGAACACTAACACTGTCATATTCAAATTTTATACGATGCTCCTGTCACTGAGACGTTTTGAAGCAAGTTTGCCACTGAAAAACAAATTATCTGTTCCTAGTCAGTCAATAAATATCACAGAAACGTTTATGACTACATGGTCAAAGATCTCAACAGTGCTATATTAGTAAATCAGATTTTAGTCGTCTTGCAGTATGCGGTATTCATCCTACAGGCAATACAGCGGAATTAATTGCTTTCTTTTGCTGTCTGGATGTTAACAGCGGGATTCCACTGATGCATCATAGATGGTCATCTTCAGGTTTCGCTTTCTTGCTTGCTTCCTTTTTTCTTTCCCTCACACCCCCACCGGTCCAGTCACTTTAGCTATCTTGCACTTTCTTTCTGGCAGGGGGCAAATGATTCCTGATTCGAAATGGTCCATGCTGCATTTCAGCCGGCACAGATTTTCATGTTCAGAGAGTGAGAGGCAGGAGAGAAATAGGGAAGCAGCGATCAGGTTGTTTTTATTCTGTTGGTCATTATGGTTGCACTTTTAAGGGGTCATTCTAAAACTCTTAAGAGAAAAAAGCAAAATGTGGCTTGATGCACTAAAACAATTACAGAGGAGAACCTAATTTCAAGCACTTTAACATTAAAGCCCACTATAGATTAACATGGCAGAATTGTTCTCAAAATTAGTCATTAAACACAAATTAAAGGAGATATTATAACCTAAACACATAGAAAACAACTACATAAAGGCTAAATGTATAGCTTTTCTGTGTAAATTACAACTTTTACGAAATTACAAAATGTTGGCAGTAATGATGTAATAACTATATGCGTATTGTCATATCCAACCCAGTCTCACGGCGTTTGTGATTTAGTCACGTAATTTAATTTAATTTATTCATTCGTGGCAGGGACACGTTTATTTCGTTATTTTCATAAGTCCAGCCTGTTTTTCAAACTAAGATTCGATTGGATGCATCTTAGTAGGCCTGTCGCGATAGTCGATAAACCGATTAATCGCACGATAAAAAAAAATTACCTCAATAATTTTTCTGGCCGCGAAAATTTTATTTGCATACTTCTTTGTTATCCGCGACTGAATGACAACTCTCATTTCCTTAGCGTAGGACAAGCGAACCCTCTTGTTGTGGGGAGGCGGCGCTTGTCAGTCACATGGACTTTGTGTGGGAAGGCGGGAGTGCTTGAGGCGACTGCAAAGACGAGACG
>JAUCNO010000264.1:0-23008 GCA_032353835.1 Enteromius viviparus | reverse complement strand
AAGAGGTTCACTGCAGCAGAGACCCTGGATATTCTACTTGAATCCAGTGGGGAGGAAGGAGACCTGCCATATGAGTCACCGTGTGATCAAGGATCTGAAACCGATTATCAGACAGAGTTCGACCTGGATGATGAGGACTCTGATGGGGAAGACAGTGAGGAAAAAGGATCCTGGTGAAGTAAATTATGAATCTAAAAATGGAGAAATCATCTGGACTGCTAATACACCTACCCAGACACCAGGGAGAGCACCTGCAGAGCAGGTGATGAAGATGACCCCTGGGCCAACACGATTTGCCTGTTCACGTGTGGACAATATAATGTCAGCTTTTGAGCTTTTTTTCCCTCGGGGAAACCCAGACAACACTGATTGACATGACCAATGTAGAGGGGAAACGCGTGTATGAGGTGGACTGGGTGGACATACAGGCCTACATTGATCTGTTATTTCTGGCAGGTGTCTATCGTTCACACAACAAGGCCACAATGAGCTTGTGGAAGGCAGACACAGGGCGGGCCATTTTTCCTGCTACAAAGTCTCTGCATGCTTTTGAAGTGATGTACAGGGTAATCAGGTTTGACAACCGAGCCACAAGACCTGACCGATGGAGAAAGGACAAACTGGCTGCGATAAGGAAAATCTGGGACAGATGGGTCGAACGTCTTCCGCTAATGTACAACCCAGGGCGAGATGTAACAATAGATGAATGCCTGGTACCTTTTAGAGGACGCTGCACCTTCAAGCAGTACATGCCCAGCAAACCAGCCAAGTATGGAATCAAAATCTGGGCAGCCTGCGATGCAAAGACCAGTTATGCATACTATATGCAAATCTACACTGGCGGCCCGGCTGATGGGCAGCGAGAAAGAAATCTGGCAATGCGTGTTGTCCTCGACATGTCAGCAGGTCTCCAAGGGCACACCATCACGTGTGACAATTATTTTACATCATATGCACTTGGCCTTGAGCTTCTGAAAAGAAAACTGGGCATGCTAGGAACAGTGAGGAAGAATAAGCCGGAGCTTCCATCAGCACTGGTGACGACAAGGGGCAGAGAGAAATACTCTTCGGTTTTTGCGTTTACCAGCACGCACACACTTGTCTCTTACTGCCCCAAAAAAACAAAAATGTGCTCTTGATGAGCACAGTTCATTGGGATGCAACAGTTAGCACAAGTGAGGAGAAGATACCTAATGTAATCCTGGATTACAACAGGACCAAAGGTGGAGTGGACAGCCTTGACCAGGTATTTTACTACTTTTTAATTTTTTTTGCATTGTTTTCTAATTTTCCTATGACAAATTGCTTGTGGTTTATAATTTGTTACCAATGTATGAATGACTTTTTTTCAGTAAAGTGTTTGCAGTAAAGTGATTTTTATTATTTTTCTGTGTATTATTCAAGATGGTCGCTGCTTACACCTGTAAGAGAAAATGCAATCGTTGGCCCATGGTGGTATTTTCCAACATGCTGGATGTGTCTGCCCTGAACGCCTTCATCCTGTGGTCAGAAATTAATCCTCCCTGGAATGCTGGTAAAAACTTCAGAACGCGGCTCTTTCTGGAGGAGCTCGGGAAGGCTCTGGTGTCTCCACAGATCCAGAGACGGACGGGTGTTCCCCGTGGAGTGGCGTCTCAGAGGATGATGAGCCACATCAGACAACCCTCCTCAGGAGACATGCCTGGCCCATCCACAGCAACTCCCCTTACCAAGAGGAAAAGGTGCAATATCATAAAACCAGCACTGTCTGTGGAAAATGCAGGCAATAATTCTGTAAAGAACATTCTCTTACAACTACCTGCTGCCACAAGTGCATGTAAAACATTATGTAAATAATGCATGTAAATAACTATAATTGTTGTTTGTTACTTCCTGCTTATTGTTTGTTCTTATCACTTATTTAGTTATTGTTATTTATATTCTTACCCGTTTTTCACCAATTAGTTTGAGTTATTGAAATTTGATGTTCTTTGTTTCAAATAAATAATGAATGATTTACTACTTTGTCTTTTCCTTATGGCATGGTCATATATATCTAAGCATATTTTGGCGTCTTTGTATAGTCTCACCTAACACAGATATATATTTATTAAAATTACAATTTTAACTTGTGATAAAGTAAAAAAAAAATTAAGAGGTCAAATTTATCATAACAGTGGTTCATAGAGTTCAACCTATATGCAGCAATTCAGTACTGCAGGCATCTAGTGGTTATTGATATTATTGTTTTTTGTTAATTTTATACTAAAATTAGACACTGGATGCCACAAAAGTCACTTCATCTTTAGGTTTTAACTGTCTGAACTTACTGGAATGATTATTTTAATTAATATAATTAAATATTAAATATAACATAAAAATAAGCATAATTTACATAAAAAATATGGTACTTTTAGAGGTAAATAAATTCAAAAATACCCCCAAAATAAAAAAAAACACCACAAATTGATAGATTTTATATTATCGAAGATAGTGATATAACATTTATTGAACACTAATTTTTTGATCACACCTGAGACCTCTGTGCCCAGATTTGTCCACAAACACGGAATTAAGGGCTGTAATGTGAACATGGGATAAGGGTTAAAAAATAACCACCTTTTTTTTTTTTTTTGGAAAAACACAAAGTTTGTAGATAAACAAACATAAGTATATTTAGTATCATATAATAATTTATATTATGTCATATGTGACCCTGGACAACAAAACCAGTCGTAAGTGTTAATCTTCTGAAATTACATGATCTGAAAGCTGAATAAATAAGCTTCCCATTGATGTATGATTTGGATGGATAGGGCAATATTGGACCGAGATACAACTATATGAACATCTGGAATCTGAGGGTACATAAAAATATAAATGCTGTTACATACATTACGTTTAAATATAGTTTCATTAAGAAATTAATTAAATACCTTCATGGAACATGATCTTACTTACTTTTTGGCATAACATAAAAATTAATAGTTTTGACCCATACAAAGAATTTTTGGCTATTGCTACAAACATACCCCAGAGACTTAAGACTGGTTTGTGATCCAGGGTCACATATATATTTGTCTCAACATCTGCAAAGGGTAATAAAATGCAACATATCGTCTTTAAAGGTTTATAAATGTTTTATTGGAAAATTAACTTTAATCGATTGCCTAAATCTTTTAAACAAACTAGTGATCAGACATTTTTTTTAAAAATCACTGCTGTGTATTTTGTATATTCTGTTTTGACAGACATTGATGCCGTGAAATCTAAATGATGTAGATTTGAAAACAGATGAATGGTAAGGTAATGATCATTTATTTCTTAGCCAGCAAATAAGAGCCCACGAGTGTGTTTTGCCAATGTTTTTTTTAGCTGCAATATTTCAACCAATGTTTTTGATGTATGTGATAACGTGCATGAGTGGCGAGCAATGTTTGATTTGTATTAGGAAATGTATTTAAGTCATGTAGATGAGCGTATGTTTAATTTCCTAACAAAAAGTCAGCTCAAATACGCACAGACGAAACAGTACAGAGTATAATTGAGTACCTCTCTCTTATCTGGGCCAGCTCCTTCCGATGATTCCTCACCATCTCCTGATTTCTGAGGGGCAGCTGCAACACAACCACATCCAACAACTCACATTTTTGTAATTCTGTAGTTACAATAGAGAATAGTACTACTTCACTTTCAAAGACATTTTGTACTATAGACAGACTTACATTAAATCTTTGTGTCCCATGTCTGGGAGAGCCAGCGTGGCTAACTTTGACTTTGTTGACATCACTGAAAGCATCACTGGTGCCTGAACCATTCGAGCTGTGTCTCGTGATGTTCTGCTGGATTTGACAGACGGCCCCTGTTTCATTATTAATCTCAGGCTCGTTCTTAATTTGAGCTGTTTTGTTTACGAAGGGAAAATGATTCTCACTGCTGTTCATCACTTGGGTTTCAGTGTCTTTGCTGGGCGTTTGATCAGGATAAATATCCATGCATGGTGAGAAAGGTGTTGATTCACTGCAAACAGGCATGTCCTCTTCATTCTCCTCCGGCTGTGTATAAACTTCGAGTTTCATATGCATCTCTGTATCTTTCAAGTCATGTTGAGATCTCCATTCCTCTGAAAATGTTTGGGTGAATTTCTGTGCTTCAGTCTCAGAGGAGCAAGGCTGTGTTTCTATATGAATAAAGATAGTAAATAAGCATGCGTAAGGATCATAAGATGTAATCCAATGTCAGGTGTGTAGTGTATTTATGACAATAAAATATAAGTAAAACTGACAGCTGCATAATAAAACAAATAGCTAAGTGTTGTTGGCATGGCCTAAGCTGATTTGCTGCTTTCATCCAGCATAGTCTTAGTTGGTCAGCAGGCTGGTTGTAAAGGGCTTTTGGGCACTTCCTTAGCTGCTCAGGCTAGGTGACCAGTTGGAACAACCAGCTTGACCAGTCTAGCCAGGATGGGAAACCGTCTAAAGCCAGCCAGCCAACATAGGCTGTTTTTTTTTTTATCAGAGAGCCTCAATGAGCTGTAAACTATTTAAAGTGGTGTGACCGATTTAAAGTGTTTCGGTAAACACATTAAAGCCTTAATTTTTTTATGTTTATAAAAACTATACCATGCAGATAATTATAAGTATTAGAATCAGATTTAAGGTGAACTGACTAACCAATGTCCATATGAACCCCTGCCAGCTGCAGTCTCCTCTTGAGCAGCTCAATCTCCTGTCTGGAGCGACACATCTCCTCATTATACTCTGAAAACATGTCTTCCACAGCCTTCAATATCTCCTGCGCAGCTAATGTTAGTCTCTCTGTTAGAAAAACACTCAAAATCTGCAGCTTAGACATTGTGCAGAGATAAAATGTCACGGAAGTGTCTATACACCTCTTATTTCCACATCCATAACACTTCTCCTCTATTGTTTTGTCTGCGTTCATCCTGCTGTAGCTCGTTAGCAACCGGCGCCACCTGCTGGTCTGGATGTGCATCTGTGCTTTTATATATATATATATATATATATATATACAGATATATAAAATATACACACACACAAATGTAGAAGCACATAAAAAATTACCTTATCCTAAAAAAAAAATTATTAATAGGCTAATTAATCTTTTAATAGTGACTAGTGGCAAATTACCACAGTTCATCAGTTTTGCCACAAAAAAGCCTTATAAAGTAAATATATCTGACCATTGAATGACTTGATTTACCAGTCAGAATTAATATTTCCAAAGAGCTGTGAAATTTTTGATTTGAGGAACAAATATATGCCGTGTGATCTCCTTCTCTCCTCAGCAAACCAATTCACACCCTTGGCCTCTCACATATGTTTTTCTTCCTTTGCTTTGTTACCATGGAAACATGTCTTATAACACACTTAGTTTAGTTATGAAAAACAGTTACCTAGCATGTTGAAACTATTATGGCTGTAATAAAAAGGGATTGTCTTATTACTTCTATTAATTATTTACCATCAATCTAAAAAAACTCCAGTAAATTCCACATGCACAGGGGATTCTGGAGTATGTGCTGTGCTTGCAGTACTGCTCTCAGGTTTGTACTGGCAGTAGATAATGAAGAATATCCTTTTTTTTTCTTCAATTCTTCAATTTTTAAAAAATATAATGATGTTATAATTCCTAAAAAGTTTGTAGGACTTTACTATAATTGCCAAGATGACCTCAACTAATGCATGTTATTTTTAACAGACATATTGTTTAAAAATGTAAATTAAATATACATTTTAATTTGACTTAAATTACACATCACTAGAGAAAGGGACAGAAACAAATGTGTGTATATATATATATATATTTATATTTTTGTCTTGTGTTGTGTCTTGTGTGATGTGCATGTGCATGAAACTTGATCCAACACCAGAAGTCTTGGGCCAGGAAAAGAAAAAAAAGATGTGGCTCCAGAAACTTTTTCAGTTCAAGAACTTCGACCACTTGGTTTCAAGCATGTCTTGGTTGGATGGTTTTACAGGAAAGAGTATTCCCTGAGAACTCCTATCTGCAAATCCTGAAATTACACAATAATAAATACAGCTTTACCGAGTGCCATATTTGTATTTATTTTTTTGAAGCCAATCCAATCACATTCACAAGTTCCCTGCTCACTGTCTTATATAAGTTATATAGTAACAGCCCAATTAAAAGTGATCGATGAACCCGTTTACATGCTTTCTTCATGTGAAGTTCACCTTTGACTTAAAACTACTACTGCAGCTTTAATTAAGTATTAAATCAGTAGAATTTTATAGCCTTGTATTTTTAACCTGAAACCAGATCTTGGAGGAAGGAATGAATAACATGAATACAGGCGAGTACCCAGGACCCCAGGAGAAACACAACATACAGAATGGAGCAATATGGCAAACTTCACTTGTGTTATAGGTTTGTCATGCTGAATTTCACCTAGTTTAACCAGGTTTGTAGAAAGTTCTTGTAAGTTTTAGGATAACAATTATGAGCTGTGAGAATTCTGTTCAGGTTCTAAAGCTTCGGTAAAACTCCAGTATATCTCACCGAGACAAGACGTGTAATGCAAAAAGGTCAAAGCTATGAGAATGCAACATAATTTTCTGCATTTTTCATCTTCCAGACTTCACAGGCCTTCTGCCCCCCACATAACTTTTATACAGATAATATATACATATAGAGGGTATCTTTAAAACAAATTACGACAACACTCTTATGTGAGCCATGTGTTTGAAGATGACCTCATTCTCATTGTGTGTTTTTTTTTTAATTAATACAACATTATTACAGCAGTAAACAATGTTTATACATGTGAAGACGAGAGGGGAGTATACAATACTAGATTCTTTTTTAATCTACCCAGCAAACACATGCATAGTATAATAGCATAAACTTAAACCTACCATGCTGTGTGACCATAAGCTATATATATATATAATATGATGAAATGTTAATAAATTAGCATTAGATAATAATAAAGGACATTCAGCAGACAGCCATTAAATCGAAATTTCTTATTATATATTTTGCCTAGCTGACAAGGATCACTCGGTTGCTTTGTGTCAAACTCAAAAGCAGTTAACGTTAGACCAGTGAATGTGTGCAATTTGTCCATCATTAAAACAACGACATCACATTACGTCAACATCCCACCATTGTAGTGATGCATTATATGAACCTTTATATACATACTAATGTTTATTTCATAAAGACAACTTTGCACTTATTCAAGATATTTACCGTTACAAGACGAAGACGTTCATCTGCTCCTGCTCTGTGGCTCTGACTGATGTGCGCTCAGGGGGCGGAGTTGTGAAGTTTGACTGACAGTTTAAGCGGTTCTAAGAGATACCCTTTTTAATGCCTTTACTTTGTTAAATATTTGTTAAGGAGACAAAAAGACCTAAAGGGTTACCAATAGCATTGATTTATAATAAAAAAAAAAAACTTGTAATAAAAAGCAGATTAATTTTAATAATTAATAATTTTGCAGATTATTATCAGTGTAATTAGAAACAGGGCATGTGCTCTGCACAGGTTGAGCCCTATCTGTTACCTGTGCACGCGACTGCATGCAATAAGTCTCAGCCTCGTCACGTCCACGGAGCGTTTGCTGAACCTCTGATATGGTACACATTTCTGGAAACACTTCAGCAGTCTCGAAGTCGTCAAATGATTGGTTGAATTTGAGCGGATTTCCGGGAGACGCGAGTGTCACCTTTATTTTCGGTCCGCCGGGAAACAAAGCGCAGACGTGTGATTGCAGGAAAAAAACTGTTGTGTGTACATGAGTGACAAAAAGCATTTATCAAGATCAGCTAAACGTTGGATTCTCAAAAGTATGCGATCCAATTTTACTAGTTGTGCGTCCCCTCCTATCTATTATGGAAGATCAAGTGAAGTACCTAACTGAGAAGGGGATATCAGCCGCGTTTGCTGGCAAACATGAAACAGACGCTGACATCGCAGCTGGTTGATTCAGTATTGTATTCAGTTCTCCAGAATTGCTTGTGGGTGTTAAAAAGTGGAGAGATATGCTTCAAACAGATGTTTACCGTGAGCATCTCATCGGGATTTTCTATGCTGACTGACTTGTTGCACTCTGTTCTGTTGTTGTGGGGAAATTTCCACACCCCGAAACGTGACGCTACAAGAAACAAACTGTGATTGGTTGTTTGACATGTCGGTCAAACGGATTTATGGGCAGGCCTTGGCCAAAGAAAGCGGCTATGAATTCCAGACCTTCAGCCATCAGTCTGAAGGTCTGGCTACGCGAGACTAGCACAGTGGTAACAAGGCATGATAGATCCATGTTCTCATTCTGTTTACGCCAAATTCTGACTCTACCATTTGAATGTCTCAACAGAAATCGAGACTTATCAGACCAGGCAACATTTTTCCAGTCTTCAACTGTGCAATTTTGGTGAGCTCGTGCAAATTGTAGCCTCTTTTTCCTATGTGTATTGATGAGTGGTACCCGGTGGGGTCTTCTGCTGTGTGCTGTGGCTGCATACCTCGGTTGTAACGAGTGGTTATTTCAGTCAAAGTTGCTCTTCTATCAGCTTGAATCAGTTGGCCCATTCTCCTCTGACCTCTACATCAACAAGGCACTTTCGCCCATAGGACAGCCGCATACTGGATGTTTTTCACTTGTCACACCATTCTTTGTAAATACTCAGACAGGCCCGTCTGGCACCAACAACCATGCCATGCTCAAAATTGCTTAAATCACCTTTCTTTTCCATTCTGACATTCAGTTTGGAGTTCAGGAGATTGTCTTGAACAGGACCACACCCCTAAATGCATTGAACTGCCATGAGATTGGTTGAATATATAATTGCACTAATGAGAAATTGAACAGGTGTTCCTAAAAATCCTTTATGTGTGTATATTAATATATAAATATATATCAGGATTTTAAGAAAAAAAAAACATTTGATATTGATAATGATGAGACATGCTTCTTGAACACAAAATCAGCATATTAGAATGATTTACGAAGGATCATGATGAGACACTAGAGTAATGATGCTGAAAATTCAGCTTTGTCATCATAGGAATAAATTACATTTTAAAATATATTTCACAATATTACTGCTTTTACTGTATTTTTTTTATTAAATACATGCAGCTTTGGTAAGTTAAAAACATATAAAATCTTACAAACCATACATTTTTATGATAATACTTATACTGAAAGCAATTAACGAAACCAGTCAGTGTTGGGCTGTATAGTTTGAAAACCATTGGTTTAAAAATATTGGTTTTTACCTTGGTCTCTGAGGGCAGTGTTGATCTGATCCATTGCGATCTTATATGCTTCAGGATTGGCAAAAATAAAAGCAATGGCCCAGAATGTAATCTAGAATAAAGTGAAAACATCATGATCAGATCTGAGCTAACACATAGAAAGATATTGTGTAATAGCACTGAACCTCTCACTTACTGGTATAGCATTTGCCAGTGAAGCCCAAAGCAAAAGTAAGCCATAATTTGGAAGATAATTGTCACTTATTGCAGAAGCCAAGTGCTGTAGTAAAGTCTAATGAGAAACGGTGACAGATGGAATTTTATTATACAATGGCCAAATACTGCAGATAGATTTATAATATTACTCTGATTACAAAATCAAAAACAATTGTTTATGATGACAAAAAGGACAAAACTATAAAACTTCAAATGCCAGAGACCTGTAAAAATGGCTAGGAAGCCTAATAGATACTCTTTAGCTCTCTCTATTGGTGCATGCATGTAAATGTTTATAACAGACCCATAAGGAAGATTAAGTTTGACATTAATCTCGTTACATGTGTTTAAAGGTCAACATCACTAACAACAGTAACCCAAATGGCTTTAGTACATCACTTAACATCTTGTTAATTGAAAAGTTGCATGTCTGAAGGGAACCAAGTTTAGGTTTTCAACTTCAAACCATTGCTACTGAGAGTCTTCTATCTATAATATTGGGGAATTTTCACTTAACTTCACTTTCACTTTAATCAGAAGATATAGGCAGAGATTAAGCACTATTTACAAGAGAAAACAAGTAGCAAATATGAATGTGGATTTTGATATGAGAGGACAACTGGACTGGAGGAAACATGGAGGAAGCATTATTAGAGATTATAGATTTGTATTTTAGCCTTAACCACATAAGACCCAAGAAAAAAAGTTTTGGAAAAAAAAATAGAGGTTATACTGAAACATTCAATAATTTGGTACCTCTGGAAAGCCCTGTACAGAACATCCCGACTTAAGACTGTGGCATGTAAAGTCACTAAAATATAATGTCCTCATATGAGGACGCAGGGTCTTAATAGGTTAAGATATGGATTAAAGTAAAATAGCACTAATGATTACTTTCTTTCTTACAAAAACATAACTTTGCAAAATGTTAATTGATGGACCAGAGTTATGTGCATTACTTGTGGATTTTTATAATGTTTTTATCAGCAGTCTGGACTCTCATTTTGGCGGCACCCATTCACTGCAGAGGATCCATTGGTGAGCAAGTAATACTGAATTTTTTAACAATCTGTCTAAATCTAAATTTCTAAAAACTCTCCTGTATGTAAAACCTTTAAAAAGTATTTCAACACTTTTTGACAGGTCAGCTCAGTTTGCAGAGTGAAACAGCTGTCAGATCATAAATCAGCAGTGTTGGGAATATTGCTCAATTATTATTAAGCCAATAATTGCTGTAATGTAAGTACTTTCCCTTGAAAAAGTAATATCTGTAATATCATTAATACACAATAATTAATACAGTAATCTAATTACATGTTTGAACATGTAATTGCTAGTAATTCATTTTTTTTATTTTATTAATTTAACTAACACTTTTAACCTGATCCCTATAACGGCCATCATTGTCTTTTATCATAACCATGTTTTAGGAGTTTACATATTAACTATTACCTTTTCATCATTCTCATTGTAAAGGGTCTCCTCCGCTCTTATAGACATATTAGCCAGCAGAGAAAGGAGCCATTGCTTTGAGTTTGCCCATTGCCTGAGGATTTAAACAGTAATGTATGCTAATGTGGAAAGCAATTATAGTTCAAATAATATGTAAACATGATTCAGGAGACTAATTGTGTTTTATAATTGCGATCACACACTTCAAGAACATGTCTGGGAGTTGAGAGCCGTATTCGAATCCTTCATCATACGTTGTGAACTTCTCCAGGAACTCCTGCCTGGTGAGAGCGCTGTTAGGGGAGTTACATCGGCCCAGTAAGTTGCTCATTACCGCTGGATACATAACACTCCTGCAAACAAGAAACAAAGTTTATAATACAGTTTTCAAGAAATAGTGCTATTTTTTATATAATGCTAAATTTATATATTATAGTGTAATACACTGCACTTCATTACATTTGCTTAATGAAATCCACTACTTGTTTGTACTAATTTTGGGGTGCTGATTTCAATACTGCCTGATTTCCTCAAGCATGACACACTTTTACAAAATAAGACATGGATTTCATAGCATTTTTGCTTTTGACAGCCATTTGTAAGATTCGATTAAATCCCTTTATAAAAAAAAACTGCCACAAAGACATGGTTCTTATCTTCCTCTGAAACACAGCCAATTTTCATATCTTGCTGAAGAATTTTATGCCTGATTTTAATTGTAATTTTAGAATTACGGCCACGGTGGCAAGAACCAAGTAACACCAAGATGACCTGATACATCCGTGGGTGTTTTACAGTTTTACTACATCCATACAATGACAGAGAACTACAGATTTTGTGTATTTATGTTAAGTTCTTTGATATGAAATGGAAATTCTCGTCATATTTTTCCACTCCTTTGCAGATTTATTATTCATTTAGAATTGTTTGTAAGTTTTGACTGCTTTGGTTATTTTGATAAATCCATTATAGTTTATACATGTGTGATTGTTGTAGAGTGTTCTAATATTTTGGAAATCAGCAGTATCAAATTAGGTAATATTTGGCATTTTTCTTACATAATTATGTTGGATATGTACACTACATAATCCATTGATATAAAATTGCATTATTGAGATCAGAATTTCCTTTTTTGTGTTAACCAGTTGCTTTGAAATGTATGGAAGGCATGTCTAAGAGAAACTTTAGCACAACGTAAATAATTAAAGGAAGAAGACTATACTTGATGATCTCATTCAGCTGTCCAGATCCTTCACTTCCTAGGTTCTCCAGATGGGCATTAAATTCTTCACAGAGATGAACAGATAGCACTGCTGTGTTGCCCGGAGTCAGTCTGCCTTTGATTATGGTGGCACAGGTTGGATGGGTTTTATAAAAACTGTCTTTGCTGATAGAAGCTAGAGAGGAACCCAAGGTTAACATTACCACATAACCACAGACTACAGCACTGCTGACGTTCAATTATCTACAGTATTGAAAGAAAGTCAGTCAAGGTCAAGGACAGTCATAAATCATCGAGTTCAGAGTCTAAGGTTACGTATAAAAGACTAATGATTTAGATTCAAGTGCTTTAGCAATCAATTACACATTTAAACATACCTGTGTTGTGAACAGCTTCTTGCACTGCTTGTTCAAAATCAACATCTTTGGAGGTGAAAAAAGCTCGGAAATCCTCATTTAGTGTCACAAACGTCAGTCTCTTTCCAGCAGCTATAACAGTGAAAACTGGTCCATACTAGAAGAACAAATTATAATATTATACTTTTAGGAATTAGGCTTTATTATTGCTATTTAATATAAATTATTAAATCTTATATTAAGATTCAAATTAAGTGGAAAAAATACAATACAAAAACAGGCAATTAAATGCATTTACTCAGTGACACCCCCTCCCGGAGAACCTTAAAAAGAAAGCACTCTTTCTGTGTGATTTCTTGCCTTGGCAGAAGCAATTACTGAATTTTATAGAGCAGTTGTCTATTCAGCAAACCTCTCATTATCGCCCATGCTTTCAGAGAACTGGCACAGCGGTGCCCAGAACAAAATTTTTTTTTTGCCACTGTGGGCAGCTTCTGTCCTAGTTGCATAAATTAGTACTGAAGTGAACTGTCTTAAACTCGGTTAGTATGGCACAGCACAAAAACAAAACACGTCAACATCATCCACAGGGCTCCAGCAAAGCATCGGGGTACATTTTTGTAGTTGCTAATAAAAGTATTAAAAGTAGCCTACAAAGAGCCAGTCAGCACAATAAATAAAGCAAAGCAAAGATGTGTTCAGTAGTAAAGATACAAAGTTTGATGGCAAATTTCCCAATAGATTAATCGTAGTAATAATGTGCTGCTTGTTTTAGGAGAACATGTTTAAAATATATAATTATATTGACAGTCTGTTACTTTTCTGCTCTCAAAATCAAAATAATTACACTGCACTTTTATATATTTGTATAGTAGGTGAGTGCAACAGGTTCATCAAAATTTGCCGAGGAGGAACTGGACTTCTGGACCCATTGCCAGACCAACCATGTCCCAGCTTTTTAAGTATATTTCTAAATTTTTAATTTGCATAACAAATGTTAGGGAAAATAACAAATATCTGAAATCTATATGCATATGCAAGTAATTTAGGCTATGCAGTTGTGATTGATTATGCAGGTAATTTCCCAGTGGACAAACTTACTTTGGCTCTGGCTTGCTGAATGAAATGCAAAGGTGCTTTGCCAAATTCAAAAGCAGCACCAAACCAAGGGATCCAACCTCTTATGCATGGAGGAGAATTAGGATGACTTCTTTTGCCTAAGAGAAGATGAAAAGAAATAATCACAATAGACACAGTCAAAATTAAAGTAATCCATTCCATCGCAACTAGAGTCCAGTGATTCTCGTCTGGAGCGCTTATGAGGAGTCTGTGTCAAAAGGTCCTGTTAACATATCTGATTACTGATCAGCGGTCACGTATCAGGTCGAATTTCCTCATTGTGAATGATCTGAGCCATGAAACTAAATCCTCCCACCACACCGTTAACCCCTCCCACTGTGAACAACCCCGTGTAACTTCATAACACTAACCCCTGCTACTTTAGCTTTAGCTCCTCCTACCACAACACTTAACCGCGCCCACTATCTTCACACTCAGCTCACACCATGACAAATAACCCCTCCCGCTATGATTAAGCCCTCCTTTTATCTAGATAGCCCCTCCCATGGGAAACTGGCGTTGCAGAGACTGCTAACTCAGCAGTTCATTCAAACTTAAATATATAAAAAAAACGCAGAATAAATAAAGAAGAGTTAAATATATATCAAATTTAGTGATTCAATACGTAAGTAAATTTGTAGTTATTCTAATGATCCAATAATATATGTGCCGCAAAGACAGTAAGTTTTGTTTAACAGTAAATATATATATAACTATATCTTAAATTGAAATTAAAATTAAAGTATTATGGTCCTAAAATTTTCTAGAATCCGCAACAGAATAAATTATACAAAATACGGTATACAGACTTTGGAAACGTTTTCATACCAAATTAAATTTTAGCGCAATAACACAAATACAAGAATTAAACATGTATAATTAAACAAATAAATTAATTATAAATCGATTTCAATTCAATGTAAGAATATTTTTTTATTACAAATATATTTAAGAAGAACAATACAAAAAAAAACGATTTATCTATATATTAAATAACGGATTAAATGAGGCAAATTTGCGTTTACATGTATGAAACAGCAGATTTTTACAAACATGCCAGCTGACGGCACATCTGTGACGCCACACTCCATCCGGGTCCTCCGCGCTTGGGCCATGACGTCACGGGGTCCAGGAATGGCGGCGCTGTCTGCAGAGAGAAGCAGCCCAAAGAGCCAGAAACTTTATTCCTAACATCGCTCGGCGGCTACACAAGCTCCACCACTCCACCGACGGCCATATCCTCCTCCTAAAGGGCCAGCGCGACGGCGGAAACCAGTCTCGACGCTGTTACCGCTGAATTCCGACGTCCCAGGCTCTATTAGTTTGCTTGACTTTGCGAGGGCCAAAAGACAAGAGCAAAGACAGCGACTAACGGTACATAAAACAACAACAAGCGCCCCGAAACTCGTTCTTTCGAGTCCGTCCATTTCATAGAAGGATCTTACTTGTGTTTTGCTAGTTTCTTGTCTTGCTCATACACCGAAAGGCACGACACTGGCCTGATAAGGTGAAGCCACCAGCTGCGGGTTTGATGCCACGATGGAGAGTTTAACACTGAGCGATGTCGAGCAGAAATATTACTCTGAACTCTTCCTCTCCTGTGATGTGGATAACGCCAAGAAAGTGGCTTCCAATGGCAAAGTTCTGGACCTCTTCCGGGCGGCCCAGCTCTCAAACGAAGTGGTCCATCAGGTACAGTAACGTTATGCATGTGATTCAGATATGTGTGTATTAGTCAGCAGATCTTTGTTCTTATGCTTATACACTTAGGGAAGTTGAACCGATGGCTCGAATTGATCGTTTCAGACACGCTAATAGCTCTAATGGATCATTTGGTCGATGTCAAGAGCGTTTAGACCGATCTGATGAATGAATCTCATTGTTGCTGAGTTACACAGATGAAGGGTGATGCATCTGGAGGCTTAAACTTTGTTTCCTGTGTTGTGCAAGTCTGTAGAATTATTAGTTGCGCCTGCTTCCTCTTAAATATCCGCATAAATAGTACTTTTGTGTTTTTGTCATGAGATCCATCTAGAAATGTGATTTTTCTCAGTTACCAATGCAAAGAGAAGGTTTGGGGTTCATATGACCCTTTATTTATGGAATGAGTCAAAAGAATCAGATTAATTTATTAACTACAGTGCAACTGATCATAACCTGTTGATAATATTTGATTTCATTTTATTCTGGTACTGATTGCACTTTCGAGCATCTTTTTGGAAGTTGCTTGTGTCAAAGAGTGATTTTGTTTCTTCACTAATGATTGGTGCTGATTAACACTCATCTGTTGCTACATTCAGCACTGTTAGAGCATAACAAGTTTAAAAAAAAAAAGTGTGGTCTTCATAGTCTATGAGTGTCCAGGTTTGTGGTCAGAATTTAGTGAAGGGGTGTGTCCATGAGTTGCTAGTGACAACTGCATATTTTTATTGTGTTGATCTTGTATGAACAGCAGATTTATTGATCTGTAATGCACTTAAGTAATTGACAGGGTCATCAAGGCTATTTCATTTAAATTTACAAGTGTGAAATATCAAAGTATGTTTGTGTTGTTGTTTTTTTGCTAACAGATTTTTAATACTTTGCATTCATGCATTTACCAGACACTTTTATCCAAAGCGCCTTACATTGTAGACACGTTACAGTTTTACATTTGATCAGCTTTAATGTACCAGACTGATTAACAGCTAATTTAATAAAATTAAAATTGATCAGTTTCCACACAATATTGTGCACAAATGTTTTCAGCATTGATAATAATAGGGCAGCAAATCAATGTATTAATGGTTTCTGAAGGATCATGTGACACTGAGGGTATGGCGTCTAAAAATTCAACTTTGTTGCGAAAGGAATAAATCAGATTGCTTTTTAAAATAACTATGTAATTTTTTTCCCGTTTATTTGGTGTACTGTGTACATAGTTATACACTTGTACATTAGATTCAAATTATTCTTAATACATATCTTCCTGTTTGAGAGACCATTTTTAAATAATTGTCAGAGTGTTTCAGTGTTCCGAGTTCATTAAGTGTTCTTTCAGTTATCTCAAATCCAACTTATATATTGTGTGTGTGTGTTTAAACTGGCATTAACTTACTTTTGTTCATGCTATTGTGTGTTCACCTTTGTATTCTATGTGAAGGTCAGTTTATCAGATTGATAGTTCTCTTTCCATTGTTCTAGATTACTGAACTTTGCGGGGCCACACGCCTCGGTCACTTCGGTCGGAGTCAGTTCTACATTGCACTGAAGCTCATTGCACTGGCCCAGTCTGGACTGCCCCTTCGTGTGGAGAGCCTGAACAGTGGTGGGTTCAACCTTCTTAAACCCTTTTTTTAGCTGTTTCTGCATGCATGCACCAAATCCAAATGGTCTTTTAATGTCAAGTTATCACATCCTTGTATTTTTGTAGACTCTCATTTTACAAATTAATCCATTGTGGCAGTTGTAGCCCATTACATAACAAAATATCGAGGATAATCTTACAGCCTATTTGATGAAAAGAACTGAATGTGTGTATATTGCAAACATGAGCCATTTTTAATACTGATGTTTGGGTTTGTGTCTTTGAATAGTATGTTGTGCATTTAAATCGCTTGTTTTTTTCTGTTGTATTTGTATATTTCTGTGAAATGTGGCTTTAAGCCAAATGCAAATGCCCCTGTTTGTTTATTTACTATCATGACTGTTCTTTTTTTAAACTCAGTCCCTAACAGGAAGCCCTGTGCAATAGCACTACATGAATTTTGGGAAGTTAGACACAAGACCTTGTAAAAGAATGAGAAATTGACAGTGGTTTAAATAAGCAGGAAATAAGACCCAGCTCGTAGCCTTGAAAATACTGAAAGAACACAAAGATACAGTCAACAGGAAATTGCTGACAGTACCCTTGAGTTTATATTGGCTTTGGTTAAACTTGATTTCTATTGACTTCTGTTCCATTGATTTTAAAATTAGTAATGAAAGTTTTCGACCTCCGTAGTCAGGTGTTTTGAATAGTTTCTGCAAATAATATCAGTTTAGTAGTGCATATTTTGTAGCACTGCTGTCAGTAGTTGTGTATTAAATCTATGTGTGAATGCAGAAGTCTAATGTGGAGTTGTGTTTGCAGTCAGGGATCTGCCCCTTCCTCGCTTTGTGATGAGCAAGAACGAGCAGGAGACGAGGCACGCAGTCATGTTCACAGACTCAGAGAACCAGGGACCCTACCTCCCCAGACCTCCAGGCCGAGTGCCAGCCAAAAAGGTTTCGGCTCATGAGATGATTCAGCCCTGTGTGGCCACCGTAGATCCACAGGTACTACAGAAGATACGGAAAATAAACATATAATCATATTTAACTTAAAACATTCTGGTTAAATATATAAGTGTGTTCAATAGTGTATTTATTTTTCTGATGCAGTATCAAATTGGTTTCTCCAACTGTTTATTTAAGTTTAGGCAATCACTGCGCTCTCTCTCTCAATTCTGTTTTTTTGTATCATTTTTTTCCCTTTTGTTTCTCCATGATTTTAGTTTAGTCTTTGACACAACTAAGAGATTTATGCTTGTTGTTATAGGTTATTTGCTATCACTGAGGGTGTTGTGTGGTAGTAGTTAAAGCACTGATCTGATAACTGAAGAGTTTTATGAACTCTTTGTGCCAAGGCAGTTAACTCCAGGATGCTTCATAGAGTCTCTGTATTATTAAATGTACTGTTCTGCATCTGTAAAATGACTATTTGTTTACTTCAACATGTATCTCTGCTGGTCCAAGGCCATCTGTTTGACTGGAAGTCTGTAAAGTTACTAAGTAATTAATTTTGTTTATCTCTGACTCCAGCCGGACACCACATCTCCTGTAGTGTCACCGCACCAGTCCCCTCCCACTTCGCCCCATGCCTGGAGGAAGCACAAACGCCAGGCCAGCGGTGGAAATGTGGACAGACAGCCCTCAGTGCCAGGAGTTGTTTGGCCACCTTTTAGAGAAGCACAGCCAGGTACTCAATGTCTAATAACACAGTCATATATATTATGTGGGTAATACAATAACCCTACTAACATTATACAGGGTTTCCACGGGGTATTAAAAAGTCTTACATTACATCTTCCAAATGTTAGCATGATTACAAATGATTTTACGCAACAGTTCTATAAGCAACAAGTTATTATTAAGAGACTTGCGCTTTAGACGCAGCACTGTTTCGCTTCTCTGACGGCGTTTAGTTTCTGAATGAATTTATGTTAAAATGTTTTGGTTCAATTGCAATGACTCACTTATTAACAGTGACATGCTGTTTCCTACTGACGGTTTTAATTTTACATTTAAAATATTATATATATTATATAATATATAAAAAAAATTATTCCGTGTCCCTCTAAGTTGCATTAAACTGTAAATACATCTACATGGCAATTGAGATGCATTGCAGATATTAATTGTGTTGATACTGATTTCATTTGCTTGTTAATGGCAAAAATGCGAACGTTTTATTCAAAAGATGATGCACACTTTCAAAAAAAAGGCTTAAAGGTAAAAATGCTCAGAAAACTTCCTGGAAAAGGATTAATTTCTATCACTATGAGCTGACCACACAGAATATAAAAAAAGTTTTTTCAATATTGCAAACCTCATTAATGTTATTACACCTTATTAATGTTATTTCATTTATAATAATTTAATAAGAAGAATTGTACTGATAATACTTTTGACACCCATTTAAAAAAAAGGGTTTAAAGGCTGAAACATAAAGTTTATCATTATATAAAACTTTTTGTTTTAGTAAAAACCTGCATCTGAATTGTTAATTATGCGTTTTACAGTCATTTTACAGTTTAATATGGTACTATAGCCATTACTCCCCCCGCTCGTATGGTATTAATTTTATTTTTGCGGTTATTAAAAAAGGTCTTAATCCTGCAGCCTTTGAGCCTTAAAATTCTGCAGAAACCCTGATTATATTATATTGTATTATATTTAGTGCTGTCAAACAATTATTCATGATTAATCACATCAAAATAAAAGTTTCTATTTACATAATGTTTATTGCTTATATGTATTATTTGTATATATAAATACACACACATACAGTATATATTTAGAAAATATTTACATGTATTTACATTTATATATTTATATTCTTATATTTTTTATAAATATACTTGATATAATAATTTTTTCTTAAATATGTGCATGCATATGTGTGTATTAGTGATGCACCAAATGTTCATTAACCGAAATTGGTCGATTGAAAATAGCTAAGAAAAGCTCTTTCGTTGTTCTGCCGAATAACTAAAAAGACAAATAAATTATACAGAACAATGATGCGACGTGGTCAAATGTAGGCGTGCGCTAATGCAGCATACATATCGCCAGTGTAAAGGCATTTAAAAGTGTCCGAGAAAGACGCTACAACCATTACAACACCAAGAGCGAGAGACCGTTTAGCACTGCATCTTATGCCTCAGATGGGAAGAGGAAGTGGCTGTTGCTGTTTGATGACTGAATTAGCGAAATGGCGAATGGTTAGTAAATAAACTGCAGACCGTTATGTTTTCTAATACACTAACAAGTTTCATGTAGCTTATTCAAATGTATCTGCTTGTCCAAAGTCCAAATCTGCGCTGAAATATTGATACTCGTCAGTAACATTTTCATGCATTTTAAATAAATAAAAAAGACTTAATTTGTGCTTTGTTGGTATAGTTTTAAGTATATATATTTTTTAAAAAGTGTTTAGTGTTAAATAAATGTATAAAAGAATATATAAATAAATAAATAAATAAATATTTGGTTAGTTAGTAAAGTTAGACAAAAAAGTAAAATGCACATTTTGGCTAAAATAAAAAAATGACCATAAATTAAAAAAATATATGTTTAGTATTCGGCCTTCGGTCCAGTGCTTCATTTTGTTAGGCTTCGGCCACGAAGTTTCATTTTGGTGCATCCCTAGTGTGTATTTATATATCAATAATAAATATACACCACTTATATAAACAACAACTCTTTTTGGGGGGGATTTTATTAATCGTGATTAATCATTGACAAAAATAATTCTTATATTAAGTTATGTTAGTGATTTAAATTTTTTTGTTAAATTTTACTAATTATAATAAGGTATAATTATAAGTTTGTTACAAATAATTAAGTATTTTAATGTCTTTTTAACTTTCTGTGTCTTGCCTAAGGACAAGTTACAGGTGATGGGATGTGGTCCGCCCATTCACCCCCTCCTGTCCAGGAAAGTTGGGTCAGTTTTACAGACACGCCCCCCTCCAGCACACTTCCAATGCATCCCCCCTCAGCTCAGGTAATGCAATGTGGGCCTCCATGTATACATTTGTTATGTATACAGCATGATCTGTCACCACTTGCCTGCTGTAACCAAGGCTTCTGTGGCTGAACAGATGTTTACTTTTGTGTTCACAAAAGCAGACTTTATTAAATATTTGCCAAGCCCAAATGAATGCATGGTAAGAGAATTACCGGTCATACAAGAAATTAGAAAACAAAGTAGTTAAGCTGTTTAACAAAACACAGTTGAAATCTTCAGATTTAAAATTAATAAGCAGCACAACTGTTTTTAACCTTTATAATAGTAAGAAGTTTTCCTTAAGCATATTAACATTATTTTCTGAATAATCATGTGACACTGAAGAGCGGAGGTTCAGCTATGCCAGCACATGAATAAATTACATTTTAATTTATAATCCATCTAAAATGAAAAAAAAAAATTATTGTAATATTTCATTTTTTATAACACATCTTATAAAAAACACATCTTACTGAAAATCTTACCAACTCCAAACTTTTGAACAGTAGTGTACATAATATAAGTGTGTTACAAAATCTAATTCTTATTTCTTCCTTTTTCTACTCCAGCCGGAGAGCACAACCGTACGAACTGTGCCATCTGCAATGACCACAAATGAAATCCAAAGACAGACCAGCGGTTATGATGACCCCTGGAAGATCACAGATGAGCAAAGACAGTATTACATAAACCAGTTTAAGACCATTCAGGCTGATCTCACTGGTTTAATCCCTGGTTAGTGAGACCTTGTTTTGAACAGTAACAGTTTTATGCTGTTTTCTGTTTTGAATTTACCAGAAATTACCTGAAAATGTATCCATTCTCTGTTATTCAGGCTCAGCCGCAAAGGAGTTTTTTACAAAATCGAAACTGCCTATTCTAGAACTGTCTCACATTTGGTAAGTTTTTTTTACATGATTTACACTGTTTCAATTTGCATGACCTTGGTGTAGATTGTGTGAAACAGATGTGTAACCAAGTTATCAGTTGATAAGCCATTTTAATTCAATTTGTTAATGCCCTGTCTTTTAAAAAAGGATTTTTTTGTGCCTTCAAATATTTATCTGACCTGCTTTACCTTGCAGGGAGCTATCAGATTTTGATAAAGATGGTGCACTGACCCTGGATGAGTTCTGTGCTGCATTTCATCTTGTGGTCGCTAGGAAAAATGGTTATGACCTTCCTGAAAAGCTCCCAGAGAGCCTAATGCCAAAGCTTATTGACTTGGATGACTCAGCAGGTAAGCAGAAAAGCCTCATGCCAACCACAGCTTCAAATCGGGAAATATGCAGCCCAGTTATTTCAGAACGTTTTGCATACAGAGTGCTTTTTAAAACCTTTTCTGAATATGATACGTGCAAAGTGATATATTCAAATGCAAAAATACTTCTGTAGTGTATTTTTTGTGGCCACTTGCTGTTGCTCTTTTGAGACACGTGCCGTACCATTCCAAAAAATAAAAAAAATTAATATGGTTGTTCAACGAGGGCACAATAAATTGATTGTTTCTGTCAGTAATGACTTTCTTTGTTGCAAAAAAAAAAAAATGTTGCAATTGTGATATTGTTACTTCTCAGCATTTGTTTCATTGTAGGCAGAGAATGATCTTGCTTCTAATTACAATATTCTAATAACAGCTTCATAGGAAGTGAGCCTGTATCATAGCAACAGTTTAAATGCAACATAGAATATGCCCTTGGGACCCTGAGAGTCCTTGTGAAGTATTATGTTGTTTATGACCTTTTAGATGAAATATTATTCTACTGATAACATATTCAAGCTGAATGATGTTGAGGCATAAGTTCTTTATTGTCTGTCTGTTTGTATGTTTTAGGAGTTCCAGAACCTGCTCCTGAGGTGGGCTTTTCTGCTTCCCCTGTGGAGGTCACTCCAAATAAGTCTCCTTCCATGCCTTCCCTGAACCAGAATTGGCCTGAGCTCAATCAAAGCAATGAGGTTTGGCTTTCTTAATGTACCCCTCCTCTTTAACTCATGTTTGTAGTTCTGTCTGCCTTTCTTTTTGGGAAAATAAAACTAATACATTTCTGGTTAGGCTTGGGCGGTATCCAAATTTTGATACCGTCATACCGCCTCCCTATTTTACCCCGGTATACGGTATTACCGTTA
>JAUCNO010000263.1:0-28643 GCA_032353835.1 Enteromius viviparus | reverse complement strand
CATAACATGTTTTCATTAAATGTGTACATGCATGTGTTTGTATTTATATATACTTAATAAATATACACAGTACATACAAATATATAATGTAAAGAAAAACTTTTATTTTGGATGCGATTAATCGCGATTAATCATTTGACAGCACTTATATATATATATATACTATTGGTTGGCTGTTATCGGCTTTAACTTGCTGCATTAACATGAGACTCTTAAATATATTTAGATATGAAACACAAGTTGCCTTGAAGTGGCTCAGCATGTAACAAAAACATCAGTTTGAAAAATAAACGGTGCTATAATCATCAGTGATATTCATCAAAAGCAGCATCAAAAAGCAGTGTGCTGACTGGATGTTCAGTTCATTATGAAAATAAATATAGATTAGCATTTGAACACTATAATTAACACACAACATGATCTGCATGATGACACTTTTATTATTAATAATATTGCAAAGTGAGATTAATTCATAGTGCGTCTGTCTTGCGTTACACTAAGAATTTGACCACTTTACACTCAACAACAGTAAAGAGACATCAGCTGGACACCAGCTGGAGGGGGTGGAGGTTTGGAGGGGGTTGGGTGGGGGTTGATAAAGGTGTGAATCTTTCACTCATTCACACGGAGAGTGCATCTAAAAGTTGCAGAGCAGGTTTTGCCAAAGTGTATGTTTTAGGAAAATTGCCTCCTTTGGTTTGGCTTTCACAAATTTTTTGGCATACAGAGTATGAAATCCAATATAAAAAGCCAATATATAAAGAAATCGGCTGCCGCCTTACAAAACAATGCATTCTGGGAAGATCATTTATCCGACTTTGATCGGCGCTGCAGCCACCTTTCGATCACATGTGCCATCAAAGTACCGCGAGAGCAAAACGAGAGCAGTCGCACAGGTCAGGCGCTGCAGTTGTTCAAAATCGGCTGTGAAAGCCTTGATGACGACACACTTTATTCTCATTGGTTCTCAGATTATGTGATTTACAAGCACAATGTGTGCTGCCTGTTTTTTTTTTCTTAAAAAAAGTTCCTGTATGTAATCAATCTTTATATGGAATATCTGATATTCAAACAAAACATTGATGATGTAGTGCATCTCGAACACACCTAGTATCTTTGCGGCTTAGGCTTGAGCGACACCAGAACATTCTCTGACGTTATGACAGTAGGCGGGAGAAAGAATCCATCTAACATTACTTACAACTTGAACACAATTCTTAGTGAGTCACAAATCCTTGTGTTTTTTGTCAAAATATGAAAGGATATTTAGCTGCTGCTCTCACTTATTTTAGGTTTGTTAACTTTTGAAGAAATACCAGACTGATGAGCCCGTCCTGCCATTTCTGCGTAAGGACTTGACAGAGTTGATGATGGTAATATAATTTCTGCTGCATATAATGGCTATTTTTAATTTTAATTTAATTTTTACTTGTTAAGTGGGTATTCCACATTGACACTGTAACTATATGATGGAATAACAAAGCGGGTTAACAGGATTTTAAATAATTAAATAAATAATTTTAAATAAAAAAATTTAATATATTTTAAATATATTTTTAATAGAGTCTGGTGAGACGTTTTATCAGAAGGGAGCTACTACAAGACATCACTCCCTTTAAACTGACCAAACTTGACACTGAAGACAAGAAGAACTGGGTCAGTGCAAGCGACATTGACATTGGATTGGGTGCTGACTCTGTTCTTAAGGTAATGCATAGTTACTGTTTTATATGTATGCTGTACATGAACTTAAAACTATACTGAATTAATTCCTGATACATTACTGACATGACATGTGCTGTCCCTCCTTGATAGGCCCTTCAGAGCAAATCAAGCAACAGAGTAGGTGACCTCACTATCCACGAATTTAGAAGGGACTGCATAATGTGCCTCTCCAGAATCGTTAAGAAAATACAAGAAAAGAGCCCTTTGAAATACCCGACTGTCAGGCAGATAGCATGCTTAGACCCCTCCATCATGAGCAAAGACCCAGAATGGTGCAAGGGAAAGATGAAGTCTCTAGTTCAAAGATTTCTTCAGTACAAGCAGTTGGAAGGAGGAGTTTCAGCTGGTAGGAGTATTATATGGGCAGATTCAAAGCAAAGGTTATGCACAGCTCAGTATGCATAAACTTTGTATAGTGATGTTAAAAAAGACTTAGTTTAGGGTTTTTTGATGTATGCTTAATTAAATTAAGTATGATATGGGCTTAAATGGTAAATTATCAGATGTTACATATTTGATGTGTATTCCTCATATTCAAACTTGGATTATACAAAATTTGCACCAATGATACTACTATGTATGTATGTATAAATAACTACTTATTTAAATTATTTAATTTAATGGCTTGATTTTTATTATTGTCCATTGCAGGTGATGCTGTTGTGCAACAATTTGACAGCTTTCTCTCTCTGCATGGCAAAAGTGAGGGGTTCCTCCATTTCAAACCCATGGAGCAACGACTTGATACTTTTCTTCATCAAACTCTCAATTCGTCTTTTCATGAGCTCTGGAGTTTCTTTCAACGCCTTCTCCTGTTGTCTCATGGGCAAGCTACGGTGGAGAGAGGCTTCTCTGTGAACAGGGAAGTGGAGACTCACAACATTAAAGAAGAAACTGTTGAGGCCCAGAGACTTGTCTGTGACCAAATAAGAGCTTCTGGCGGGGTTCTCAAAGTGTCCATCACAAAGGAACTTCTGACTTCTGTAGCCTCAGCCAGGACCAGCTACAGGATCCACCTTGATGAAGAGAGGAGAAAGAGAGAAGGTGCCAAAGCTTTGGAAGATGAGCTGGCAGAACTGAAAAAGAAAAGGGAGGTGTTGACAGAGGTGTGCACCAGCCTTCAGAAGGACGCTGAAACTAGCTGAGCATGCTGAAAACAAATATAACAAGCTCATGGCTCAGATGATTACAAAATGTAATACTCTAAGGAGGAGATGCAAGGAAAACGGCGATGAACTGAAAAATGTGGAGTGTGAGATAGCAATGAAAGCAAATGAATTAAGGCACTGTAATTACATTTGATTGTAGTTGCTTTAGCACCTTAATTGTACATACAGTTTTAGACTTTAAGTATTCTAAGTTTCAGAATTTTTTTCTGTTCAGATTTGATATTTGACATTTTAAAATTTGCACATAAATGCTGACATTTTTAGTTGTCTCCTGATCCATTTCTAATTATGTTCAGCAGAGGGATATATGTTCATTGTTGCCTCATCGTAAGACCGCATGAAAAAATGTATTATAATATACAAGCATTCATACACAGGTGTCAGTTATTTGTTGCGTATGGCATTAAAAATGTTAGAAATGGCATTAAAAAGGGCATTAAAAGGCATTAAATAAGATTTGAAAATCCTGCAGAAACCCTGGTTCTGCACCACAGAAGGCCCTCACGATTTCTCACTAGTCAGTAGCGGGTCCCAGTCCCATGGCACGATACGAGTGGTCGTGTTCAACCCAGCCAGTCCCGGTTACCCAGCCTGGGAAGCTGCAGAAGGCCCTCATTGTGTCAGGCCTGTCAGAAACGGGTATTAGTCCCGTGGCACGATACGAGTAGTCGTGTTCTACCCAGTCTGTCCCAACCATGCAGCCTGACAAGCTGCTGAATGTCCTCTCTGTTCATAGCCCGCAAATAATGGGTCCCACTCCCGTTGCACGGTACGAGGAGCTGTGTCCAGTCATGACGGTCTGCGATTTGGGTTTCGAGTGGCCGGATTCGCCAGACCCCGTCTGTGATCCGGACCCCTGGTGGCAAGATCTGCCTGTGCCATCTGGTGAGCTGCCTGAAATCTCCACGGTTCCCAGTCCGCATCTGTCGGGTCCTAGCCCTAAATCACGGTCCGAGGAACCATGTGAGAAGCATGCCTTGAATTCTGGTGATCCGCCAGTGGCTGCAAGTCCCCTGGAAAGGTCAGCCAACTCTCCTGAGGGCCCGCAGGTGGCTGCACGACCCTCAGAACCCACGCCCCAAGCCTTGGGGCTTTTGTACTGTCCGGATTCGATCACGGAGGATCTATCAGTGGCTGCACGGCCCTTGGGAATGTTGACCACGTTCATGGAACTCTTATCAAATAACTCATGTCTCCACCCACTTGTTTGCTGTCTAGGTACTTCATTGTTTGTCGCCACCCACTGACCTAGATCAGGGATTAAAGTGAAAAAAAATCTTCTGACTGAACTTTTTTCAGGCCAAGCCATATTCCTTTAACAAACACTTTATTTAAATAGTCGAGACCAATAGCGTTTTAAGGGGAAATTAAACTGCTTTAATATTGCCAGTTTGCATATTTTAAAAGCTATTTGTAATCTTTGAAAAAAAAACAAAAAACAAATAATCAACCATCTACCACACATCTTTTCAGTGCATATTTTTATTTATAACACCAAACAACGTTTTGTGAAACTCTTAATAATTAACAGAAAAAAGTAATAGCACCATCATTAAATTACAAAAAGTGCATTTTCAAAAAGTGATTTTTCAGTGCATGTTTTATGTATCTTATAACACCAAACAATCTTTTGTGAAACTATTAATAATTAACAGGGAAATGTAACAGCATCAACATTAAATTACAAAAAGTGCTTTTCTTGTGCAAATGTCTTTAGAGTGCTTTTCACTTTTTCTGCTTTTTGGCTGTGAAACCATATTCCTGAAGCTTGGCTACACCTGACAACCGTTTTAGTGTTTGACTAGCTACATATGCAGGAGTGGAGGCTGTAGCAGCAGTTTCGCCTTTAACTCCAGGGGTGGAGGAGGTGGAGGCTGTAGCAGCAGCTTTTTGTTTAACTCCAAGGATGGAGGAGGTGGAGGCTGTAGCAGCAGCTTTACCTTTAACTCCAGCAACGGAGGAGGTGGAGGCTGTAGCAGCAGTTTTGCCTTTAACTCCAGGGATGGAGGAGGTGGAGGCTGTAGCAGCAGCTTTTTGTTTAACTCCAAGGGTGGAAGAGGTGGAGGCTGTAGCAGCAGCAGTGCCTTTAACTCCAGCAGTGGAGGAGGTGGAGGCTGTAGCAGCAGGTTTTTGTTTAACTCCAAGGGTGGAAGAGGTGGAGGCTGTAGCAGCAGCAGTGCCTTTAACTGCAGGGGTGGAGGCTGCAGCGGCAGCTTTTCGTTTAACTCGAAGAGTGGAGGAGGTGAAGGCTGTAGCAGCAGCTTTTCGTTTAACTCGAAGAGTGGAGGAGGTGGAGGCTGTAGCAGCAGCTTTTCGTTTAACTCCTAGAGTGGAAGAGGTGGGGGCTGTAGCACAAACAGAAGAGGTGGAACCTTTCTTTACTTTTCTAACCCTAACTGCTGAGAGAACCTTCACAGCTTCCCTCAGTTTCCTTTCCTTTTGCTTGTCAAGGTTCACCTTCTTTTTCTTCAGATGATTTTGGTATGTCTCATAAGAAGACAGGCAAAATCTCCTTAATGCAGGGCTAATTTGCATTTTAGATGCAGTTTTGCCCATTACCTTCATGTGGGACTTCAGAATGGCTAAGCCTTCATAAGTCTCAATGTTCAGCCTAACCCTGTCTTTCTCAATTATATCATCCATCATGTTAAACGATCCTTCGACAAGAAGGCCAGTGAACAATGACAGAAGAGCCTTTACCAACGTCCCTAAGATGGGGAACCTCATTCCTCCTTCTGGCATCTTCATGGCAAAAATCTTACTCCACCAGTCAACATCGATTCGTGCATTGTTCTCTTCAAAGCATTTGGCCTGTGCTCCTAGATCTGTATTAATCTGGTAGGCTCTGACCTCTTCATCCAGTTGACCCAACTCCTCTGACTTCACAGCATTTGGCAAGGCCTTGGCCAAGGTGTTGAATGCACCTTGGAGTGATTCATGGAGAATCAATGATGGTGTCAGCGCAGATAAAGAGGTGATGATGTTGTTGTTGAGGGGCAGGTTTTTCAGGAGGAATGTTGCTGCATTTATGTAGCCTTCTCTGAGAGAACTGTAGACCTTCTGCACCCAGGGCTTCTTTTCTACTCTAGCCTTGTTTAAGGCAAAGAAGCTGAATCTCCCCACAGACAACCTTTTGTCAGTGTACTGGAGGTCTCTCTGGTGAACATTAAGCTTCAACAAGCCTTTTGCACTCAAGGGAATAGTTTCAGGCTTCATAAATTTGGAAAGAAGTTCCCTAACCAGTAGCAGCATTTCAGCATGCAGCACATGAATCATGGGCTTTTCATGTTGCAGCTTCTTCAGGAACACCTGGAAAGTTGGAAGTACACCTGAAAATCACAATAGAACTAGATTAGAAATGGGTCTGAATATTTTATTCATTGAATAATAATCACAATCATAGTACTGTAACATACTCTTCTTGGAATATTACAACCCTTTAATATTATTTTGTAGATTTGTTGTTGTTTATTTTCATCTGTATCATCTAGTTTTATTTACATCAGCCCTGAAATGATTTAATTCTGGTTTAATAAGTCTGTAACTTTGTTTTTGAAAAGTGGTTTATAAATAGTTTATTAGTAGTAGTAGTAGTATTAACCAAAGTGATCTGATTAACAGTGATCTAAAAACTGTATTTATGGTTAACTCAGATTCCTTTCCAGGATTCCAAGAAAAATATGCATATAATAAATATAGCAATAAAGGGATTTCAATAAATAAGAAATCTCTGTACTTTTATTAACACTTAAAGTGAATAAAAAACTGCACATACCTCGATACATATCAATAATGGTTGTGAGCTTGTCGAACTCTGAAAACAGCATACAGATGCGTGTCTTTCGTTTTTTGTTGACATCACTTCCAATCCTCGCAGATTTTGCCATTTGCTGTTGCAGACAAATTATCCTGGCCTTCTCATCAGATGTAACTGCATGCTTATCAAGAAGCTGGTTCAGGAGCCATCTGCATCACAACATATATACATAAGGTTAAAGGAGAAAAAAATAAAATAAAATTGACAATGCTGTTTCTAAATGCCAATACAGTCATGACATACTTTTTGTGTTTACAGGTCAAGGCACTTAATTTTCTTTATATAAAGGTTATTTAATCATTTGATTGCATCTAGAATGTAATTGTTCTAACATTTAACTCTTTGAGACACTGTATCTATAACTTTATATAACCTGATTGATCACTGAGCCATCTCCATCCCTTGGTTTAGATTTGTTATAAAAAAAAAATCCACTAGAGGTCTGCTTCTTTAAATATTATTAATAACAAAAAAGTGTGTGTGTATATATTACTATTTTATATATATATGTGTGTGTGTGTTTCATTAAAAATCCATTAAAAATAAAAAAAAGGCCTACTAGTACAGAAATAAGATGATAAAAAAAATAGAAGTACCTGTGTTTGTGTTGATCATCAGAAGACAGGACGCTGTAGAAGTGCACAGTCAATGGATCCATAAGCTCCCGTATTCTGTTGCACACATCCAACATTTGCAGGAACCTGCTGCTGATAGGACGTATTAGGCTCTTATTCTCCAAATGAAGTAAGGACTGAAACTCAGAAAAAACTTCTTTCTGTTTGGGTGATTTTTCAATGTCATAGTATACATCAGAGCAAAATTGTTCCACAAATCCCTGGAAAGGATTTAAAAGGGCCTTGGCTGCATTCGAGACCATATGGACAGTGTCTCCGCTGACATCCAGCAGTGATGGATTTTCTCTTCTGACTAGAGTCTCTACTCCAGACTTTTTCCCTCTCATCACACTGCAGTTATCCAACAATATTCCAACAACCTGATTCCAGTTCAGGCTATATGACTGTAGAATATCTGTCAATGTTTCTGTGATTGTTAAGGCATCGGCAATATTCAGTTTTCTCGAGGCTAGATGCTGGGTTGCCACTTTTCCCACATCTTCATCATAGTACCTAACAAGAACATTCAGAATCCTGTCCATGTTTCCATCTGTTGCCTCATCTACATTTAAAGAAAACATCTTCGTTTTCAGCTTAGATGACAATTCTGATTTACAATAAGCAGCAATGCCATGCGTGCACAAGTAGGAGGCATGTGCATTAGACATAGACAATCTTGAAAGTGCACTTTTGTCTTTGACGAGTGATTGCATTAAATTAACTAGCGGTTGTGAGACTGTGAACGACAGGTCATGCTCCGCTATGAAAGAACATATGCGCACTTTCACATCGCACACACGGTCAGCCATAGATGCATGAGTCTCCGTTGTGGTACTTGTCGCACCAGGCAGGGAGCATGTGTACTGTAGAGCACGAACGGCAGCATTGTGACCAGCTTCAGATTGATGGCGAGCTAGCACTTTTTTGCCATTATTGCCATACTGGAGTTTCCTGTGGCATACTGCGCAAAGACACGTACCTGGTTGTTTGATTTTTTTAGCCCACGAACTAAAAGGCTTGCCATTCTCCCCAATTTCGCTAAGCCAAGCCCATCTCCATTTATTTTTTACATTTTTATCAATCTCCGAAACATCGGAGCCTTCCTGCATTATAAGTTTATCCATGCTATCTTTAATATAGCGTTAGTTATACCTCAGCCGTAGACTGACATGTACTTCTTCAAAACTAAATCAAAACCCGGAGTGGATCCATACCAGAGTGATAACAAAACACGAGAGAGGAACGTGCGATCGCTCCACTCCAGGCTTTGATCACATCCTCCTCAGCAGGCTAAATACACTTTGTCTTTCCTTAATTTAAGAACTTAAACTAAAATAAAGACATTTATTACACTATATGAGAAATGTAAGCCTATATATACAGCATTAAAATTATGAAAAGTGAATTTAAAACATTAAGGACAGGCGGAACAGTGTAATTGACGGAAATCCGTCGATGACTCGCTACAATTAACGGAAATCCGTCGCAACGACGGAGAACTTTAATCCCTGTAATTATGATTACCACAAACATTTATGAAAAGTTTCAAGTTACTCACTCACCAAAATGTATACAGTGTGCAAAAATGGACAAATAATTGTTTTCTCTATGGCTTGGTAGTTTGTGGAGCTCACTGTTTTTCCCTTAAGTGTAAAATTAACATTTACAAATTTAGCTTTTAGCAAAACACAAAATTGCATATTTATTAAATATGGTATGTCTGCAGTATCTGATATATGACAATTTGATGAAGTGTTATATTAGTATTATGCACTATGAAAAGGTCATTTTAATGTTTCTTTTTAGTTTTTATACTTCCATTTAGCTTTTTAGATTTATGTTTATTTGAATTTCAGTATGCAAACACAACATTTGTAATTTTTGTGATTTTGTGTTGTCTGTATATATATATATATATATATATATATATATATATTAGTGCTGTCAAACAATTAATCACATACAAAATAAAGTATGTTTTTACATGATATGCATGTGCACTGTGTATTTGTTTGTGTGTGTTTGTAGGGGACAAATATGTATATATAAAAACAAACATTCTGTATATATTTGCAAATTATTTACATGTATTTACATGTTTATATTTATATTAATATAATTTATATTATATAAAAATATATTTAACATATAAGCAACATTTTTCTTAAATATATACAGTACTTGCATGTATGTGTATGTATACATAATAAATATACACAGCACACATACAGTCATGGCCAAAATTGTTGGCACCCCTGAAAGTATTTCTCACAGAAAATGATTGCATTAACACATGTTTTTCTATACACGTTTAGTGCCTTTGTGTGTATTGGAATAAAACAAAAAAAAGGTTGGAAAAAAAGCTAATTTGACAATGTCACACAATACTCCAAAAATGGGCTTGACAAAATTATTGGCACCCTTAACTTAGTATTTGGTTGCACACCTTTTGGAAAAAATAACTGAAATCAGTTGATTCCTATAACCATCAATAAGCTTCTTACATCTCTCACCAGGAATTTTGGACCACTCTTCCTGCTTCAGCTCCCTCATATTGGAAGGGCACCTTTCCCTAACAGCAATTTTAAGATCTCTCCACAGGTGTTCAATAGGATTTAGACCTGTACTCATTGCTGGCCACTTCAGAACTTTCCAGCGCTTTGTTGCCATCCATTTCTGGGTGCTTTTTGAAGTATGTTTGGGGTCATTGACCTGCTGGAAGACCCAAGATTTCGGACACAAACCCAGCTTTCTGACACTGGGCCCTACACTGCGACCCAAAATCCTTTGATAATCCTCAGATTTCATTTTCTCCTCTTTCTGTTGTCCATGCTTAGGTGAGTTTAAAGGAGCATCACATGCTTGAAACTATTTTATTTATCCACAATTTTGAAAGGGTGCCGATAATTTTGTTCAGCCTATTTTTGGAGGTTTGTATTAGGTCAAATTAGCTTTTTTGTTTTGTTCCAATACACACAAAGAGAATAAACATGTGTATAGCAAAACATGTGTTAATGCAATACTTTTCTGTAAGAAAAATTTTAGAGGTGCCAACAAGTGTGGCCATGACTCTACATATACTATGTAAACTTTAACTTATTTTGCATATGATTACTCGTGACTAATCGTTTGACAACATATATTTATATATAAGTTTAATAAGTATTATTTAAATTAAGAAAAAAATTTGTTGATAATTTTGAGTGATTCTACTTTAAAAACCAGGCCAAAATTTGTAGGAGACAAAGTAATAGAACTAGTGAACTATTTTACAGTTATTGATTAATTTAATAATAAATTACTTAGTATTTTAATTAAAACTACAAGGCTAGCAAACCCACTAGTGAATCCCATTTCTCATTTCAGTACTGATAATTTGTGCTTATTTGTTATAACCTCTGTAATTACCCAAGAAATAGATTTTAAAAATGAACTGTACAGGTCTGCCTGTCAAAAATCCAATCTCTCATCTCCATACAAGATTTATTGAGATTATGAACCCAAAGAAATACCACAGTGCTCCTCTGTCAAAGTTCACCTTTGAGTCTTGTGTGAAGGTCCTCTTGGTCAATTTTGGCTATCTGCTCGTACCAGCGATGGTGGGCGAGAAGAGCCAGATTACGGGCGGAAATGGCACTCATTTCCATGGCACTGGCCGCCCATTCCACAGCATTGAGGTAGTAGAGTCGATCATGGAGGATGAAGGGAGGCGTCCCGCGGTGTGGCGGGCTGTAGGAAGGGTATGCCAGCCAACGCTTCTCTGACACCGAGTCCCAGGAAAGAAAGATTTGCTGTAGATTCTTCTCAGAAAGTGGCTGGGAGGAAAAGATCTTCCATACTTTGCGTTGGCTGGCAGGGCTCCTTGAGTAATCCCTGGGAATCTTTACCGGGTCCAGAGAGCTCAGGCTGTGGATCTCAGAGTCTTTGTTGTCCAGTGTAAGGATGTCAGAAACAAGGAAGTTTTCTGGCTTCTCTGTGGTCCCCAGATAGGACACATTGAGCAGGCCGTGGACCAGCGTGGCCACTGTTTGGTGGTAACGGCCAGGAAAGTGGGTTGGAATGGGTGGAGAAAAGCCTGAGAAGTTGATGTCAGACATGCCCTGGTGGAGAGGTGTGGCAACTACAACTATGTCGTACATGGAATGGGCGGCGCCAGACACACCACTGTAGTTCACTTCATAGAAATTTGCAGCGGAACCTGAAAGGGCAACAGAAACAAAACAAGCAAAAAGTATAAATATAACTGTAGACTGTTGGAAAGAAGCCAACTTGTTGACCCTTGTGTACTTTTGTTGGCATGCAGTGCACATATTAATATATAAAAAAGATTCTCGATAATGTTCAAAGTGGACTGTACCAGTTTTGGATGGTCTCATTTTCATGGAGATGGATGTCACACGCGCTGGAACAAGTTCAGCTTTGCTGTGGTACAGAAGCCCAGAACAAACCAACTTATTCCCTTCATCCACAGCCCACAATCCTGAAGCAGCTCCTGCTAGTGCAACAGCCCCTACAAATACAATGTCATATTCACACAATTCAGTAACTAATAAATCAGTTCTGGTAAAACAGATTTTGTGAGAGGGCCATTTTACACTGTGATGCAAAATATATTTGCAACGCATCAACTTTGTGAAACAAAACTAACTACAAAAATCCCTGTTAAATAACTGCAGCTAATGTTTTCTATGGCATCTAAGGCGATAGCATATAATAGTGTAAACTACTGAGAAAAGGGGAAACATCTTTTTAACTAGTTTAAAACACTTTGCAACTTGATGACCTGATGTAGAAAAACCTGATGTAGGAAAAAATTTAAAGGTAATGACTCTAACATCTTTTGGAATTTTTTGAAAGTATCATAAATCATTAATTTATAAACATACAGTTTTCCAGGTGTCGCACAATATGCTATCTTACTACCTAATCGTATCTCACAGTGATAACTGCACATTAGTTGCACCAGATGATTTTGATTTGGCATGACATTATATACAGATCAGTGTTTGGCACACATAAAAATAATCAAATATTATAAACATTAATGCTAGTTTCACTGCTTATTCACCTTGAGAAATAATAATGACATAAGTCTATCGTACATTAGTTCCACCAGATGATTTGCATTAAAAAAATCTAATATTATAAATATATGCTTAATCACCCTTAGAAATAATAATAGTAAAACATTTAGCATTATGCAAGATATTAGATTAGATTTTGTTCTTCACAGCAATTAATTTTAATTCAGAAACTGAAATCATGCATCGTAGCATTGTAATTCTAATGCATATAAATATAATTTGCGTTTTGAAATAGATTCATAGATTCAGACCCAAAAAATGAGTTTCACTGACCCACTTTTTATTAACGAAAAATGGTCATTATTTGTAATAAAGGCATACCCACAAATCCATTGATTCGGACACTTTGGCCGTAATTGACTCTTGTGATAGGTGTTACAATGTCATTGAGAAAGACCTGAGAGAAGCCCTCTGCCAGCATGGCCTCCTCCAGTGTCTGATTTACCAGAGTGAGGAAACCATCTCCACCCATAGCATGAAGAAGCTTCTCCACGCTGGAGAACGAATAACCAAACTGCTGGTACTGATATATCCTACAAAGAGGACAGAAATGGGATTTTAATATCAATTTTAATATCAAACATGGATTTTATTCCTTGCTAGAAGAAATAAAGGCAACAGACAAACCTCATAAACTTATCCAGTATGCTTTCCACCCACATATGCATTTGAATAAAGTTGAATCCATATCTCCACAGCATGCGTATGACGTTTACTATGTACCAGTCACTCTCTTCAAAGGTCAGCTCCTTCCCGTCAAATATCGCCAGTTTAGAAGATACATCAGCACGTTGAGACAGACCTGATCAAAGAGTGTGGCAGCAGTGGCACATGCAAGGTTAAACTGAAAGAATCCAGTTCTGCTTTTCAGAGAAGAACATCATAAGAGAAGCTTGAGAGGGAAGTGGATACTGACCGAGTCTGTCCAGAAAGTGCTTCATGTGCAAGTTGAGAGGGTGAATAATGGATCCTCCTGTCTCATAATCATATCCTCCAATGTTTTCAGTAGCCAGGCGCCCTCCGACTGTCCCAGCCTCAAACACTTCGATCTTCACTGCAGGTCCAAACTCTTGTCTCAAGAAAAATGCTGCTGCTGTGCCTCCAATACCACCGCCAATTATTGCTAAAGAAGAAATTCACATCAGCATCAGATACCACCAAATACACACATATAATACTTGATACATTAATTTCTATATTTTCAAGAAGAGCAAAACTTTTAACACAAACTACTGCACTGTTTCAGTAGTACAACTGATATTTTAAACAATTATTTTGCAAGCCTTTTTGTATTATTTTAAAAACACCATTCATTTATTTTTTGTTTTAAGTAATAATATATATTTTTGATTATCTCTGAATTATCATTGTATTGCATTGCTATATATATTTTGCCCACAAAATAAAGAACTACAGAGCTTTTTCCTCCCGTATGAGCTCTATATTTTTAATATATTATACTAGGAGTCATAAAAGCCTGAAATAATTATGATAATTATGATACTCACCATGAAAACATTTTTTTTTTTCTTTTAGATTTTGCTTATAGTTTTAATAAAAAAATATATTCATCTTAATATTTTATGTCAGGCTTTACAGGGATTAGTCTTATAATTCTTACATTACAAATGTATCATGTTAACTTTACCATACCAATTTTCTTTGGTGCCTCTCTGACTTCAGGAGCAGAGGCAAAACCCCTGCGTCCAACATGACAAAGACCAAAGAAGAGAAGTGCCTTCATTGACAAGTGTCTCAATGCCATTTTAAGGATTCGGTGTTTTACAATATTAACATCTGAAAAACAAACAGCAGAAAAATAGTTAAATTATGCATTTACATGAGACCAGATTTTCATATGTCGATTGTTTTATGATTTATCTTATAAACACAAAGAGTTTATAATGCTACGTTTTCATTTACATAAAACAAGAATAAATTAATTGCATCTTTCAACAGATTTAACTTTGAAAGCGCGTAGCTTTGGGCTCCGTCTGTTTTTGAACGCAAGCATAAAGAAAACCAATTGTCAATTTTGACAGTCAGATTTTTTATTATTATTATTATTAATGACACTGATAATCACTGTTGTAGCCAGAGAGGACAAAGTGTCATCGATGCAAAACAAAGTTAAGAAGTTTGCTGTCAAACTAGTCAGACTCGCATACAGAGATCGTAATGCATGTCACGTTCTAATTTACGCAGCTGTAAAAACGATGTATCTCACCTGTTTAAGGTGTGGGTGAAAAGTTAAAATAAAAAAATAAAGTGTAAGGTACTGCATAAAACAGGTGCGTGAAACCCAGCAGCCGCAAATTCGTCCTTTGGACCATAGAAGAACGGAAGCGGAAGTAGGACTCACGGCGGAAGTGGCGTGTTTACCGGTAGCATGCTTTTAGATATAGTAGGAGGTGACCTTACTGAAGAATTATTGAAGTGCAGGATTCTGCTTTTATTTGAGGTTTGATACATAATAACGTTTTAGTTATGATTTCCAGGCTTTGTTAGTAAAATCTTTTAGTTTTATATAGGCGCTGGTTGAAGTAACGTTAATAACTAGTTAGCTTTATTACTAACGTTTACTGAAAATAAAAGCAGTTGATGTGAGATCAGGAATGGCAGAAGCACAGCAGGCTCGCGTGCAGAAGGCAGTGGAGGATATGGTTCAGAGTCTGGAGAAAGATCACATCCGTAAGATGCAGGTAACCTTCATTTTTCATGTCCTTTTATAAACTACAGTAGTAACGGATCTAAATACTATCTAGTACTGGATATCATGTGTGATGAACACTGTTGCATTTTTTTTATGTCAACATTAATTCACGAGCCTTTTGTCTTGTATAAATTGAACAGTGCATCCACACACAAGCACAAAAGGCATGGTAATAATAAATGTTTACTAAACCGCAAATGCAGCATATTCGAATGATTTCAGAAGGATCATGTTCACTGAAGACTGGAGTTATGGTGATAAAACTTCAGCTTTCCATCACAGGGATGAATTTAAATGTCAAATATATTTAAATAGAAACTATTCATTATAAATTATATAATAATTGTTCACAATAGTACTCTTTCATCAAATGAGCTCAGTCTTGGTGAGTATAGGATATTTCCTTCAAAACAGACCCCAAACTGTAACAGAAGTCCATAATTGTTTCAATCACTAATTCTATAATAGTTTTAATATTAATATGTAATTTATACAGTTAATTTATACTAATTATATACATGGTAATTTTGCTGCTACATATCTCTTCATATGAAATCATAAAACTGCATGTAAAACTTTTAAAATATGTTGGCACAGTTTAAATAATTGTGCGTCTGTCTTCACAATATAGAATATTGCTGTCAATATTTCAACATGACAAGTCAACTTTTGGTAATGTGCAGTAATCTGTTTTATCATCGATTCTGTTTTTCTTTTCTCTATTAATTTACTATATTTAATTAGGCCATCAGTAAAGTTTCAAAGGTTGATTAAGCAGTGGCTCTTTCAATCTTCAGGGGAGAATGTTCCGCTGCAGTGCAGAGTGTTGTGAGAATCCCGGCCACTCCATGAACCAGGTGCACCAGTGTATAGACCGCTGCCACACACCACTGGCTAAAGCTCAAGGACTGGTCACCAGTGAACTCGAACAGTTTCAGGTCAGTCAACTTCAGCCATCCATTATTCACTTTTAGTATTATAGCTGGAATAATGTCATATAGACTAACCCATCTCTGTATCTACAGGATCGTCTCTCGAGATGTACGATGCACTGTAACGACAAGGCCAAGGATCTCTTTGACTCAGGGGCGAAGGAGCCAGCCGTGCGGGCACTGATGGACAGCTGTGTGAGAAGCTGTGTGGATGAGCATCTGAACCTGCTGCCCAGCATAACTCGCAAACTGAAGGACAGCCTCAACTCAATACCTCAGTGAAGCCTGGCAAGGCTATATGAAATAATTCTTGTGGACTGAAACATGATCTTTGCCATCACCTGATTCTGTTTTGGTGATTGGTTTGTGAAGACTTCTGTGTCCATATTGTTTGTGGTTTTTGTACAGACAATAAATAGTGTGATTAAACCAACTTGCTGTCTGTTGAATGACAAAGGGATCTTATGAAATATATCATATTATACAGTGCCTTGCGAAAGTATTTATACCCCTTATTTTTTCACTTTTTTTTATGTTGCTGCCATGTTAAACCGCTATTTTTCCCACATCAATCTACACTCCATACACCCTAACTGTACAGCAAAAACAGGCTTTTAACATCTTTGCAAATGTATTAAAAATAAAAAAATAATTATTCCATTGCATAAGTATTTTCTGGGACAGTTGAAATTTAGCTCAGGATAATTTTTGAAAACTGCTGGGGAGAGTTCAAAAACATATTCAGCTTCATTGAGGGGGTCACAGAAGCATGTAGTCTTTGTTAACCTTAATGAAAGTTAGAAACAACCAGAACTCTTCTTGATCTTGATAGTCACTCTAGTTAAGCTCCATGATCATATCTGGAGATAAAAGAAATCCACAGCAGGATAAACATGGAATTGGAATTTAATAAACTTGGAATTTGCAAAAAAGCCAACACAGTCACAACCAATTCATATGTATTCATACAAGGTGAAAAATTAAGGCTAATTCGTATAAATTTGTACAACCTCACTCATACAAATCTATTTTGTATGATTTGTCTAAACCCAAGGGACAGGTAGGTTTAGGGGTTATATGAAAGACTAATTAAATTCAAAATTACTCATTTAAGGGTTATTTAGATATTGTCACCCTATTAAACTGTTGGAATAAGTTATAGTTTGTGTTTTTTTATGTAACATATAAGAATAAAGTGACTAGGCTAATTTCTGAACATCCTATTTGTGACCACTTAAAAACTGAATAAAACTTTTCTTTAATAACATAGTGCAAACTCAAAAGCCAGCTCACGTCATTTCATGGCACTTATACCGTGAAACATTGCTGCTAGTGCCTCTAAATGGTCTCCTAGCTCTGTCTGCATGTTTTCTTTGAAGACTTGGTTGGCAAGTCCTGTTCTCTTTTACCAGGTCTTTGTTACTTCTATCTTTTTTCTAATACATTTATCTTGTCAAGGTCATCCATGCTGAAAAAAAAAACAGCATATGCTGGTTAGGTATGTTTTGATGCTGGTTTAAGCTGTTCCCTTGCCAGCACGTGACCAGCATCAAAACATACCTATATGCTGGTTTTTTTTCAGCAGGGATCCTGCAGATCTTTATCTCCCTTGTCACCTGATGTATGGTCAGTCTCTATTGCACCTTTTTCACTGCTCTGTCCAACTCCACCAGAGAAGTTGAAGCGCTGTCTGTCTTCCGTTTATAAGTTTGTGACTAAAAACTAGCATGATCCAGGAGTTAAGAGCTAACATCATGCTAACCGTTTAGACTAACTGTGTAGCCTGCTAAAGCACTAAAACATGTCAAATGTTTTTAAACTTGTCTATAATTGTTCAGACACCACAAAAAAAAAAAAAAAACCTTGATCATATAAATTTTACTTTGTAAGGGGAAAAAACTGTTTTTTTTTAGCTAAAATGTGTTTATCTCTTATGCAATGTGTCTCTCGTCTTTGAAGGATGAGTAAAATGGATGGATGGATACCAGCTACATGTTAGTGCTTCTCCTCTTTAGTTCACCTCACTCATCTTCTATAGGGTTCAGGTCTGTTATTTGAGAAAATCCATGATGCCATGCACCTAACGAGATGTCCAGGACCTTCAGCAGAAAAACAGGCCAACAACATTAAAAATGTTGCAGTATATTTAACTGTGTGTACTAGGGAACTTTTTAATACTTTGTACTAAACTACTGGCTTCTATGGTCGATGTTTCTTTGCAGCAAACCCAACAGATGGGTTTAGTAGTCATTTTATAGTCGTGTCTGACAACTGATTAAGCTGGATTTTGTTTTTGGATGAGCAATGAGAATCTTACATACACAGGCTCAATTTATATTTTAGCTATTGACAAAAATATATTCAAATTGTATATATATATATATTATGTGCATTTGTGTATAAAGGAGACTTATTACTGATGTATTTTACACTGAAGTTTCAACAAGTGAACGCAATTTCTTTGCTGTTTTAATGAACATATTTCTTTCATTTAACGCTTTGGCCCAACAATATCTATATTTAACAAAAAACACATTGTGTATAAATATTGAAAGTCATACTGCTTAATTGGACACCTGTGGAAGTCACTTAAAATGCCCTGTTGGTAAACCAACACATGCCTTTAAGCCTTTCATTGCTCCTACATCAGCATGCATTGACAAATAATGACAACATGTATCACATTAGCACCAATTTTAAATACAACAGTACAAAACCAATTTTTTTTCTTAAAAAAACAAAAAGGAAATTAACAACCAGCCTAATAAGTTTACATACAAAACAACTTCCAAACAAACACAAACAGAATCAATGAAGTTTATGACCAAGAGCACTTATACTCTTAGTTCTGATACATAGCAAATTATTTAAAAGGCACCTGGCTATTTACAAATTAAGCATACAAATAAAATGACTGAAATAATATACATAAATTTAACAAATTGTAAATCATAAGAAGGCTGGACTAGTGGCTGATGGTGGTTTTATGGGGTGTGTGTGTGTGTGTGTGTGTGTGTGTGTGTGTGTGTGTGTCGTCACGAAACACTCCGGGCACTGTTCTCCATCTCCGGCGTGTCACCTCTCCTTTCACTGGACGGGGAAGTGTAGAGGAAGTTACAGCACACATACAGAGGAAAAGATAAGAGCCGGCTGTCCAGATTCATCACCACGTATTCCTATAATTGTAACAAAGGACTAGTTCAGTCAAGTCAAGCCTTGAAGTAATGGAAATAAAAATATTTAATATTTAACATTAAAGGTATAATTCACTCAAAAATTAAAATTAGTTTTACTTCCCTCCAAGCATCCTAGGTGTATGTGACTTTTTTTTCTTTCAGATGATTCCAATCAGAGTTATATTAAAAACTGTTCAGACCCCTTTAAACATTTCCATGGGACTAAGTGTTTGTTGTATACGTTAAATAAAAAATGTGCATCTGGAATAAAACGTCCCTTACACGACTCTGAGGTGGGGTAAAGCTCTCCTGTAGCAAATCCATGCATTTTTGTAAGATAAATCTCAAATGTAATAAACTCTTTTCAATGTAATAAACACTTGTCTATCACTTCCGCTATCTGGCGGACGTAGAAGTAGTCCCGTGACATAAGGCATCAGCGTTGCCTGATTAGTGACGAGCATGGAAAGAAAAAGCGCAGGTCATGAATTTTACTGCATTCAGACCAGCAGCGAGGCTGGCAATGAGGTTGCTAATGGGTGTTCTCACTACTGGCTGCAATGATAGCAAATCAGGTTTCTTACCCCTGAATACAAACATTTTGCAGGCAAAAGACTATATATATATATATACTGTATATATATATATATATATATATATAAAATTATAAATTAAATTCGTACATACAAAAAAAAGTAGCTTTTCATTTGCAATACAACTGCAAATAAAATAAAGTTAAGGGATTCTGAACTTGTCACTGGACACACCTCATCAACAGATGCGGTTGCGTGACGTTTGTAGTGTGATCGGGGCTTTAGAAGCACAAAAGAAAAGTTTGAAAAAGAAAATATCGGAGCATTTCAATATAAGCCAAGAGGTTTTATTTTGCTTAAGTGAAAATTTCCCAGAGGTGATGCATTCATCCAACGGCATCTGGTGGAACACTTCCAATTACCACATTCAGCAGAAGTGAGGGAAAAAAAGTGTTTACTACATTTGAAATATAGATATTTATCTTTCAGAAAAGCATAGATTTGCTACAGGAGGCTTTTATTCACCCCCCAGAGCCATTTTATTACATTGCGTGCACTTTATTTATGTGTTTTAGACTGTTAAAGGGAAACACCCCTCCACTGCAGTGTAGAAGCTTAAAAGTGCCAGGGTAATTTTTTTACTAAACTAAAAGAAAGTCATATATAACTAGAAGGCTTTGAAGGAATGTAAAAACAGCCTAATTTTTATTTTTGGGTGAACTAACCCTAAGACAGAATACCTGGTCCTTTTCAAGGGTAACAAGCTGGTAGCCAGTTGACCGACTGCAAACCACTTTTCCACTGCTATCAAATGAAGCAAGGCGCAATCTGAAAAAGAAAAAGAACTATTTAAAATAATTTTAAATACTAAATTTAAAATAATGACTTAATAACATATACGTAATATATTTTATAAATATTATTTAATATTGAACGAAAGAGATGCTACAATCAAAACTATAGGGGTTTTGTTTTATGCATTGGTAAATTTTTTTATTTTTGGCTGTTTTTTTGCTTTCATAACATGTCTTCCTACAGGCTAGCAGAGAGAAAACATACAAAACACACATTTGTTTATTTTATTACATTTAATCTATTTACAGCTTAAGGTTTTATTTACATCTTTTTAAGATAGTTTTCATTTTTTTCCTCCTCCAAGAAGACAGAAATTTCCACTTTAGTTAAACTCAACAGACTTACATATATACTAATATAATCAGAGGTGTTACAGCTCACCGGTATGCAAGGTGTCGTCTTGGCTGTAAGCTGACAGCACCTCCACATGGCTGACTGAGAGTGTTTCTCTTAAAGATGATAAAACGATTTGTATAGGTCACCAGCAAGTCAAAGCCATAATTAAACCCTGTCCACCGCCAACAGTACTGCAGAGAAAATATATACATATTAAATATATAAATACCATTCAAAACTAGCAAAAGACACAACAAATTCAATAAAAGTATAATTCACCCAAAAATTAAAATTCTGTCATTAATTACTTACCCTCAAATCATTCCAAGCCCTTTAAAGCCTTTGGAACTCAAATGAAGATTTTTTTTATTAATTTGGGGGCTCTCTGACCTTCCATAGACAGCAAAGATTCTTACACGATTAAGGCTATAAAATGTAGCAAGGCCATTGATAAAAATAAATGTGGCATCAGTGGTTCATCCGTAATTTTACAAAGATACAAAAAAAGAATACAAAAGTTATCCATTTTATTCAACAATTCATATCGCACAAATGTTTGGTAAGGGGCATAATATTTCCGTTACACGCATGTGGTATTCGGCCAATCACAATGCACTGAATAGCTGGCCAATCAGAGCTCACCTAACTTCTCAGAAAGATGACATTTTGTAAAAATCCATGTGTTTCAGGAAAGCAGGGCATAGATAAGTAACAATAATGTACAGTATGTGGAAAATAATTAGTTTTTTTTATTTTTTATACCTTAAACCCCATAAACACATTGCATTATACCAAACACAAATAAATATTTTTTTTAGCAACATCAATATGACCCATTTAATGACAGAATTTTATTTTTTAGAATCAAGAATCCAACTCACATCTCCATCTTTGGTCAGCTTTCGACCACATCGCATGCTGTTCAGCTCAAACTCCTCTTTGTTGGCCTCTTGTGGTCTGTAACAATCATATTTACTTATTTGCAATTCACATCACATGTTTAATGTTTAGCAGTGAAGTTGTTTGGCCCGTTCTCTCACCCATTATCATTATCGTGTTCTGTCCTCAGCATAGCAAACCACTGCTGTTTGTACACGACACTCAGCCACTCTGATAACAACACACGAGGAAGTTGAATTCATATCCAACCTAATAATCTCAGCCTCAGACAACAATGGACCATCTGAGGACATTCATACAGCACACAAAACCAGCTAAATCTTTAATCTGACTGACTAGGAAAGTCTCACCGGGGGGTAGGATGTTGTCCCGTTCCAACATGCGGGCCGAGGCCAGGTCATTGATGATGTACTGTAGGCGGATGTGTCTGAAAACAGGGACGAAAGGCATCCCATCATCTGTGTTCAAAAACGGCTCCTCTTCTCCAGCCTCTGTGTGCGAGTATGACAGTCAGAGGAAGGTTATATAAATGCACTTATATATTTCTGTGACTGCAACGTACCACTTCTTCTTTTACATAGCCAGGCATCTGCATCGAGCAGAAGTTGTTTGATAGGCCCATCCCACAATGGATTAAGCTGTAAGAACATCCACTTAAAAAAAAAGAAAAAAGAAAAAAATTAACAGAGAAAGCAGTGATGTAAATCCAGTGTACAACTAAAAAACTCAAATTAGCCCTGTAAAAGAAGAACAGTGTATTTATCATTGTATTTACAATCTTTGAAACACTGGGTTACACTTTATTTAAAGTGTCCTTGTTACGGTGTAATTATACATTTAAGTAATGAGTAGTATTAATAAACTGTGTGTGCTTACTATATGGTTAGGGTTAGGATTAGAGTTTGGCTTAGGGCTATTTGGATGTAGTTATGCATAACTGTTATTACAATAGTACGCTCATGTAAAGTGTAACAAGCACACCTTAAAAAAATGTTACCAAACACTGTTAATTTTGTTGTTTATACAGAAATCATTACATTTTGCTCTGTGGTACCAAACCATGAGATTATAAAACAAATTAAAATTATTATTATAATTTTGAGCTATAAATGTTATGAATAATATCTATACTGATGTATACAAAAATACTATTATAAAAAACAAGCAAACAAACAGGTAATAGCAAAAACACAGTTACATTCAAAACCAGTAACATATACAAAAAAATCATTATTATAAAATAAATAAAAATAAATTTGTATTGTAAAACTATATGCATTAAATTAAACATTTCATTTAAAATATAGCATTTTAAAATACATACATTTAGAATAGGAACCATACCATTTAATCACTTCAATTAAATTAATTTACATTTTTAATTTTAAGCTATGAACAATTAGTCCAAAAACACAAATGGACTTATTTATTAAATAAGTGCATTGCATTTTACATTTTGTAATATTTTTTAATTATATACATTTAATATTAAATAAAATGTATTTTATTTTTAAAAAAGCTTCCAAAATAATATCCATTTCAGAAGTTCGCGCTTCCTCAAAGATGTTTGGCGAGCTGTCGGGGGGCGAGCCAGGAGTTCGGTGAACCCCCGAGCCCTAAACGAAGCCATGGCTCAGAGTCCGGCTTGAAGCCTGTGAGCCCCTCTTGGAAGGAGTGAATGGCGGAGAAGAGTAGGCGGAGGGAAATGCAAAAACAAGTTGTGAAGGGGAAGGAAACTGGCTTATTTATAGTGGAGAAATAGTGACCGGATTGGCTTACAATGGGGGCAGTGCTGATTGAAAGATTGGTAACAGCTGATTTGAGTTTCGTACGCGCTTTCTCCCGAAATTGGTTTGCAACTACATTAAATGGCAATAAATAGGAAGCATATCATATACAAAATCTTTTCAATTGTGCCTGGCCTGTTTTATAAAATGCTATGACAATATATGTCATTTACCTTTTTCAGTGCTGTATAGACATCCATTTCCACTTGCATTACGAACAGATCAGAAGACTGAATGAGCTGTTCCATAAATTCCACCCTACACACATATTAAAATAGACCAAACATAAGCACCCCAACCATCAGACGAGGTCAGACACAGACGCATAGAGTAAGAGTGTACCCAAGCTCCTTCATTAGGTCCACATTCTGATGAGTCATCAGGTTATTGAGAAGCCACTCTAAACACCTGCAATGAAGAGAGAACATTAAACATGTTTAATATTCTGCAATATGTGTCAGAGAATAACCAGAAATAAGACAAGACTACTGACTTCTTCATGACGGAGTCCAAGCCATACATGGTGGCCGAGTTATAATAGCTGCACACGGTCTTTACATTCACATTCTCCTTCATGGTCTCTCCACACTGCTGGATCAGTCCATCCTGAGAAAGACAAAGTGCAGATTATTAAAGGATGTTCCTAGAAATGTGATTATGGAGATAATATAATCAAAAACAAATAGATTTTAATACTTTAAACACAAAAATGTGAGCGTAGCAAATATGTGTTGTGGGTTGCAATCAGGGTGTTGCCTTATGGTTCCTAAGGTGTTCTTGGCGAATGATTCTGATTGCCTGTCTGTTTGTATGCCTTTGCATTTGAACTGATCAAAACACAAAAACTATTACTTTAAAATGTTTAAATATTTAAATCTGTAGTTTTAAAATGTATTAATGTATTATTTAAAATGTACTAGTATTTACAACTACAAATTAACCTATTACTACACATTTATTTTATTATTTTTTTTAAAAGTTCTCTTTAAAAAATATAAAATATATACGCTACTGTCAAACAAGTCAAGTTGTTGTTTTTCCTCACCAAGGCTGCTTTTTGTATCAAAAATACAGAAAAACAGTAATATTGTGAAAAACTGTATACGATTTTTAATAAGATTTATATTTGAATTTTTTTTTTTTGTAAGGCTGATTTTTCAGCATCATTACTCCAGCCCCGTGTCACAATCCTATAAAATTGGTCCCAATCTAAATTCCAGGAGGGTCACAGCTCTGCAGAGTTTTGCTCCAACCAGCTCCAAATCCAATGTTGTGCAAGTTACTTCCAAACTGTAATATATTATATTATACATTACTTGTTACTGCTATTTAAAAGTAATTCCTTACATTACAATATTACTGATTAAAAATTGTAATGCATTACGTACTCCTGTATTACTTTTGAGTTACTTTCACCAAAATAACTACAGAGAGAGCGCCGTCAGCACAGCTAAATAGTTCTGCATTCACATACACGCAATAGGCTAAAGCTTGTCACAGCATCAGCAAAAGTATCCTAATTACCATGGATACGTCAGTCATTTCCTGACTCGCCATCTCCTCTGATGCACTTTAAGTCATCTATATGGATTAAAATTATAATGAAAGAGTTTTTTTGTTTTTGTTTTGTTAAGTGGTCATTTAAAGCTTTTTGTATTTAGGTCTTTTTTCGCTAAGTTTCAGTTAATTTGTGTAGCACTCTTGTGATATTGTCAGTGCACCCAAATAAATGTAGAACCTTTACTGTTTTTTTTATTGTCAAATATAGTTTATGATCAGCACTGGCTGCAGCTGGCCACTTGGTTATTATGAAAACTTATTGTCAAACGAAAAATTATATTTAATGAACAAAAACGGTCCAAGCATTTTTTCAAATTAACTTAATTAAAAAAAACTAAACAAAATCATGATCATACAAAGGTAACATATTGTTGGTTTAGAAGGGGAAAGGAAAAAGGCTATAGTTGCATTTTGGAGCAATTGTATGTCTTTAATAAAAAAATCAAATGCTTGATTTGTTTTTAAAACTGGACATACTCACCAACTGAAGCATACAAGCAGCAGCGAGAATATTAACAACCCGACTTGGTTTGATTAACACATCATCCCTGTAAAGTGACCCAAAAACCACTTGCAGGGCTGTGGACAGAAAAAAATGGTTAAGATATGAATGTTTGGTGCCAAAAAGAAAAAAAAACACTTTTAACTTATTTATTGCATCAAGGAGATGTTCGAAACTTAACCTCACCCTCTGTGTCAATATTGTGATCTGGGATCTCAAGCTCAATAACCATCATATTAGACTCCTTCCAGGATCCACTGAACATGCTGGAGAAATAGCCAGACTGCCAAATGAGAGGGAAAAAACATTTAAATCAAAGCAAAATGAATGTCTTCAGCACTCTGTTATTAGGAGAACTGAACAGCTGGACCAACCTGACACAGGTAAATTTTGTGCAGGTTCCACTCTTGCCCTAGGGCACGGATCTGGATGTCACTGTTCTCTCCATTCAGAAATAGTGTCTGGTAGATGTACTTTGAGGTGCTTTTCAACTTTTTCCTGTCCACAGATATATGAAATGCATACATTAAACAAAATCCAAAACAAGACACATTTAGCCAGTACGACACTATATTAATGTAACAATGCAGGTGTCCCCTGCTTTTCTGCTTTACCATCAATATAAATTCATGGGATAAATTACAGGAATAAATTACATTTTAAAAGATTAAAATTTGAATAATATTTCACAATACTACTACTAGGGGTGCAACAATACATTGTATCACAATTCACTTCAAAATGCAACATGCATTGCAGATATTTTTCTGTTTATTACTTATTCTAAATCTTTATTTAAAAAATTAAATATATATAAAGTTTAATAAAATACAATATTTAACATTTTAAATGCATGTAATCAGGCACATTGTGCAAGCACTGCATACATAATTCTGTATTATTCACAAAACAAAATCACAAATATTTCTATTATGTCGCCATCGTCCTCTGCACAGAGTACAAACCGATTCAAGCCAATTACTGATGGCAAATTTAACATTTTAAAAGAACAGTACTTTGTGTTAACAAAGTACTGTGTGGCGTGTCCTGCTGACTGTACTCTTCCTAGTATCATATGTCTAATATATTTTTAAAGGGTCACAACACCCCACTGTTTCAGAAGTGCTTTTTTACACCTCTGGTTTGAAAAACTTTCTGAAAAGGGGCGTTGTTCATTGGGGGTAAGGGGTGGGGATAGAGTGTGGACAGGTGTGATATGTCATCTGCGCCGAATTCAAGCACTCTCGCCAGCATGAAATGTCATCTGCGCGCAATTTAATTCAGTTCAGGATGCATCCAAACTTTAGCTCTGGTCGCATAGCGGGGAAACTAAAACAACTCTTTTGTTCCCTTTCGACATTTCACTCTTACTGCGTCTGCTAAGACGCATGGGGAAAACTCCTTTTCCCCCCTAACTGAAGCCTATTCTAAAACGCAGTTTTATTATTTACTAAAACTGCACGGTATTGACAGCTGTATAGGGGACTAATTTTTAACCAATGGGCAAGGCTCTGCGAACATTGAATCAATGCCGTCGACCACACCCCCTGGCGTGATGTTTCTGCTCCAATGGCAGCAGGTGGCGACATGGTGGTGTGATATGGCCTGACCAGTGTCTATATAAGCTTAGGACACGCTAGCCATCTTCAGATCATTCTCCTTCACCGACGGAATTTCTTTGCTGTCCCTGACTGGAAGCCGGATCTGCAGCTGGAATTTCCCCCCTGCAAAAAAACTACAGGAGCAACTATCCATCAACCATGCACTGCTCCATGTGTCGCACCAGGATGCCGCCTGCCACGACAACTCCCACTGCCCCACGAAGCCCCGGGCATGGAGGAACCCCAACTTTCTGCATATATAAGGCCCATAAAAGCGATCTTGCAGCACACCTTTTTAAAGGCGACCACACAACCTCACAAAAAGTGCAGTTTCTCACAATCACAAAATGTCATGAGTTATCAGTCCCTGAACAGCGACATAACTACTTATCACTCCATTATCACTCCAACTGAATGCCTGGCGCGCCATTCCTGGGGTGTCACAATGGGTTCTGGGGATAATAGAAAAAGACTACAGCCTTCAGTTCGCCGAAAGGCCAAAGCTCTTCAGCAAAATCTTACATACCACGGCCTCGAGCCCCGCCGGGCGAGTGCTCAAAGCCGAGTTAGACACGCTGCTGTCGAAAGGGGCGATCCAGGTGGTTCCCCCCTCAGACAGAGAAAAAGGGCATTACAACAGGTAATTTTGATCCCCAAGCGAGACGGCAGGCTCAGACCCATATTAGACTTAAGGATTTTGAATCGTGCCCTTCTCAAACAGCCCTTCAAAATGCTAACTCTGCCAAAAATACTCTCGCAAATTCAGCCATGTCACCCAGCCAACAGATAGTTTTTCTGGGAACAGTGATAGACTTGGAGTGGATGAGCGCAGCACTCCCACCAGAGCGGGTCGCGAGCATTCGAACGAGCGCAGCCTCTTTTGAGCCCGGACCCAGGCGCACTCTAAAAACTTTTCAGAGAATGCTGGGGTTGATGGCAGCAGCTTCGCCCATCCTGCAGCTAGGCCTCCTTCATATGAGGCCCCTGCAGTTCTGTTTAAAACAATGGGTGAAAAAGCTCAGAGTGAACGCAGCTTGTGTGGCAGCGCTGCGCCCGTGGAAGGACATCGTGGAAGGAATTTTTATTGTCTCTGAACCCCCTCCTGTGAAGCGAGTCAGACGAAACTAACTGTCATAGGCTTGCGAACTGCATCCTCAGATCCAGTTATAGCCTGAAAGATCTACTCTTTGAGTTTCACTAAAAGCGCTATGCAATGCTTATTGCCTGACTTAAACTCCTTTCCGAGAAAGCGAGTTGGATCAAGCAGACGCAGTACGAGTGAAATGTCGAAAGGGAACGTATAGGTTACTTGCGTAACCACTGTTCCCTGAGACATGGA